>JBCAUG010572717.1:0-29193 GCA_038406175.1 Haplosyllis leylae | reverse complement strand
CTGAGACAGGATGTTAAGGGACCTCCGACTTCACCACTAAGGTGACTCTAACGAGCCACCAAAAATGACGTTGTTGCCACAACGTGAATGGCTCTTAACAGTTCGCGGCTTAAAGTCGGAAGGGCCCTTCTTGTTGCAGCCAGCAAGCACGATCTTTGATCTTTGGTCTTTGTATACAAATACAAGGATTTCTTGAAAACACAACAAAGATCATAACAAGTCATATTACGTTGTTAGTAGCTTTGCCAAGAACATTTCTCGAGATAAACTAGAAGCCTGAGTTGTATGCTATTAGTCCACGTCCAGGGAGAGAGACACACAATATCTGCACACGTAGTTTCTACGTTTATACTGTGGCGGACTAATGAGTTTTCCGTAATTGTTTGCTGCTTCCTGGAACACGATAGAAATCCGTGTTGTTTACATCACAAAAAGCGCATACATTTTTCTGAAAGACGACTTCTTTTGATAAGTTCGTTCTGAGGCAGAAATGATCCTGTTAGTATAACAACTGGATATGATTCTCAAGAAGTGTTGAATTGGAGCTATCGTCATGTAGGAGCTATCTTTGGTACATAAAGTATCGGCTAGCTTGTACTTTTTCGAGTTAACCCAGGAAGCAATTCAAGAGTTCGGCACCGCCACATTCCTCGTTCAAAGGTACCGACCTACTGTGAACTTCGGAGAAGGCTGGTTCGGGTAAACGATCTTATAACAATATTTTATCAGGCAGATTTTTCGCAATGTATCTCAGTACAAAACATTTGAGTATTATATTCACGTAAATCTCCTATTTCAAGCATTTTCGTAATATTTTTTGCTAGCTTGTTTATAGTTAACTTCGTGATTGATTGCGAGGGGGCGGGGTATTTGGGTCTATCGTATTTGGGGAAAATACCTTGGCACTTTTATGATAAGTAAGCCTACTAAGTTATTGGTGGGAATTTGTTTTCCATAGAATGCCAACATGACATCATAACGTGCCAGCATTGCGAACGTTCAACGACGTAATGTCATAGTTTCAAACACCCCCACATCACTTAAATTAATTTTCGTCAGAGTTAGGGAATAATTCAGTGGCAGATCCAGGATTTCCCAGACGGGGGGCGCTAACCTCCAAGGTGGGGGGCGCCAACCTTTTATTTGGCCAAATGTTTCCCCTGGCGCCCCCCCCCCTTAGATCTGCCAATTGGAAAGCAGGCAAAGAGATGCACATCATTATTACCCAGTGTAAATACTAATCCATTATAAACGGTTAAACAAAAACATCTTGGTTTCTGTCTGTTCTACGCGCTGAACCATTATTGATCAAGACAAGTGAATAGTTTATTGCTTGAACAGGTCAACAAGCCATCTTCGTGCAACTTATGTAGCTTTTCACAGTTAATCATCAGGTATTAATTATCGGACTTGTGTTCGATTATCATAATTGGCTTAAGACTCATTCACACTGTGCGTTTTTTTCTGATTGCGATTTCGATTCTTCTTATAGCAACGAATGGGTTGTACAGGACTCAGTGGAACTGTTCATACTATGCGACTGTGACTACATCATTAACTCCCTATGTAGCTCATGATAATCAAAACAAATCACAATCGCAATGAGAAAAAAAATCGTAGTGTGAACGAGCCCTAACGGTGCGGAACACTATGCGTTTTGGTTTAGTGTCATTGTGCACCAACATTCGGCCGAGCACGTTCAAAAAGGTAGGTGGGGTTTCCAGTAAAAAGTTATTTCTTGCTTCAGTGTTCATCACCAGCCAGCTAATCAATAAAAGGATTTGAATGTCTTGTTTTGAACAAATTGTCTTTTAAATATGGATCGACTTTTAACCTGATCGCCATCCTACGGATTCACCACACCTTGTTCTGATTGATTTAACATTGTTTACGTATCTACAGAACTGATCTGTAACACACACTTGTCTGTTGAAATGGATAAAATTGTTAAATTGAACTACTACCTCGTGTACAAACGAAATTAAATAACAGGTTAAGTTCAATAACAACAGTTTTATAGATTTTAGTCAAATTTATGTGGAAAAAAATAAGTTTCAAATGTTGCAATTTATTCTACTTTTTAGTTTCACACTAGCTGTGGCCTGTTTTGCGTCTGGGATACTTTGTCATTAGATTCAGTGTCACAATAAATATTCTAAAGGCATCCCTCTTGTGATCGACAAACAGTCAGACAAACATAATTTTAGTATTACAGATAAACCTGTATAAATCTAATCGAGATACAAGAGAGGAAACTCTTTCATCCAACTGTTCAATTTCTTTGGACGTTCCGACACTTCATATTTCTTTCATGGGGGAATACAATTACTTATTCAACAGCCACTCAACGTTTTGGCACGAGCAACCATAAAGGCTTGTTTACACGTGACGTGTGCGTCTGCGTGTGCGTCAACGTTTGCGTAAAGTTTTGTATTGAGTCAATGGTGACGTTGACACACATGCACAGAATGGCTTCAGACCCATTCTCTGTGTCAACCATTGAGCCAATACAAAACTTGACGCAGACGTTGACGCACATGCAGACGCACACGCCACGTGTAAATAGAGCTTAAGAAATGTGGTCAAATCAATCTACTTGCAACTAGCCGTCTGCAGACATCAATGAAGGCTGTTTTATTTTGGCCCTTGGGTAATTGTCACGCGTACCTTTGGGGAGGTAAGTAACCCTGGGTAAAACTCAATCAGAGTTGTAAAGACTGTTTTGTATGGTGAGAACAATTGATGTGTCATCTCCTCCTGAAGACTGTCTAAGAATTTACCTGTGAAAGGTGCTTTTAAGTTGGTAGCCGTGATATCCTGATGCTTACAGCGCGATTCACAAAGCCAAGGGCTTCACAGTTTCATGGCTTGCCTGGTCTTATTTCTGAAAATCCCCCATAGGAGTGAATGGCCCTTGGCTGGTACGCACCCCTGCGTACTGTACTGGTACGCGGCTTCACGGCTTTGTGAATCGCGCTGTTAGTCACCAAAGCCTTGTACTCATCACTCTTCCAGAGAAGAAAAATTGAAGTGAGGTGAAATAGCCGAAGTCGAGCGTTTAATCTCTTTGTATGTTTGTTTTATGTTGCTACAGAAAATGAATAAATAAAACCCAGTAGCTTACATGGACACTATAGCAATCTCAGAAGATGTTTTTAAAAAGCCCTGTGACATACAGTGGGATAGTAATTTGTCCACACATAATGTATTTAGCTATCTATGGATAATGCAAATTAATTTTTCACTATCCATGGACAGTGCTCATTCATTTTGCAGTATCCATGTATAATGTTGCATTATCCATCCATGAATAGTCAATTGCTTCATGGATAATGCATATAAAGAGTTCACCTATCCATGAATAGTCAATTCTAGTATCCATGTGCAATTAGATGAATTCGTCTAATTCATCTAATTCAGCAAGATCCAAAACCAAAATAGGAAAAACACGAATGGAAGTAATAATCTGGTTTCACAGTGTGTGTTTGAGCCACTCGTAACTATGCCACTATTTGGGGTTGCTGGTTCAAATCTCCTAAACAAACTGTGAAATTCCTTCGTTGTATTTCGTTCAATGACCATTGAAACCACAGGGAAAACAAGTTGACCGTAAACGGCACAAAATCTTCTGAAACTTTGCCTGTCAGCTGCATGCATGCTGTGTGTGCTACATGCGCACACACTGCAAGTTTGCCCGCACGTATCAAAACAATATTCTCTGAAGCAAAGCCTCAGAAGTAATTATCTGCAAGGCCACGGGAGGACAAACCAATGTGCAGTGAGAGCTGATTTTATCTTGATAATAAAGTCCTTGGCAAAAAGAAAAAGGAGAGACTTTGAATAAGATTATCTGTGGAATTTGGAAGCCTGCCCTTGCAAAGTTGTTGATAAATCAGTTGTGATCCTGAGAATGTACTTCACGGTAGCGTGCGAAAGCAATAAATGACATAACATCGCTTTCTGTTGTATGCGTGTACCATAAATCCAATCATACTTCAAATCGCACACTATAAGTTTCAAATCGTAGTACTTTACACACCTAATGAAAAATCTATATCCAGCCGGTCGCGGTGGCCTGCATCAGGATATCACAGCTTGCTGTGCGGGAGGTCTCACACTCAAATCCCGGCATCCTACCTCTGCTACATGTATGTAGGGAATGTGACTGGCTGCCATTCTGGCCATCAAGAGGTCAGTGGGTGTTGCACCAGATGTGAATCTGAGGAATCTGTTGTGCGCATGTGAGAGAGCATGCAAGTGAGGGATCCAGCCTGGCTTTGAAACCCAGGGCAGACATCACAAGAAGTCCAAGATAGGGGTACCAGTGGCCTCACAAAAAGGATTTGTGTCCTCCAAATTCTAAAAAAAAATATTTGTGCACAAAGGTCGGTTGGTTAGCACGTTCGTTTAATTTGATGCTTTTAAAATTTGAAGATAAATGTACAACCTTCTACATCCTGAAAGATACAATCGAAAAGATAGATGGTCGTGCATTTCCACAGAGAATCGCTGAAAAGTTCGAGTCTCTTGGGCTTTTGACTAGATTTGTTAACAATAAACCGATATATTTGTTATCTCTAATTAGTTGACACTTCATTGTAAAACTTCAACGTCTTTTGTAAGTAAAACGTTGCCGTTAACTTCCCTTGTGTACACGCACTTCCTTCTATTGTATAACAAAGACCTGTGGGAATGTAACAAGGGACAAAGCATTTGCTCACAAATTATTAGCACAGAAATAATGATCTGCTCGGAAGCATATGAGACAACTATCAAATGTTGCGACAAACTTTCTTCTGAAACTTTTCTTTACAGAACCAGAGAACAGTGTACTGGAACAATAGAAAAACTTTAGTCTTAATCCTTCCTGGTAGTTGTTTCCTTTTACATTGTATCTTCTTTCTCTTGCTGGGATTTTCTCAAGTTTAAATGAAGGGTCGTCTCATGATTGGTGGCTTGTTAGAGTCACCTTAGTGGTTGAGTGGGAGGTCCCTTAACATTCTGTCCCAGCCCTTAACATCTGGGTGGAGATGAGCCTTTGGGAGTTTTATGAAAATTAGGCCTACTTTAACCTGCAGTCATTGGTTAGAATTTGTTTACACAGAATGCTGTCATGACGTCATTTTGCACGTGCCACCAATAGGGCCAATGACGCAACGTCATTTTTTATCTTGTGAGAACAAATAATTTACAGAATTTCTCACCCACAATTACATGTACTTTTTTAACCTATCACTTGGCGTCAAAAAATCCTGAAGCTGTTGCACGGAATATTTGATTCGATAAATTGCTTTTTTACATTTCAGATGTACAGTAACTCCACTGATCTTGGTAGAAGAAAGCCGCATCTTTAAGGTAAGTTTATTTTACTGCATTCAATCGAGTTTTCCCGCAATACACAAAGTTGACAATGTTGACATTTTTGTACAACTTTCAGAGTTTCAGAGTAAATTTACATTGGTAATGGTGTTTTTAATTTTAATGGATATGATAAATTTCTCTTTCTATCATATTTTCAAATTTAGGCAAACACAAAAATGTCAACGTTGCCAACTTTGTGTATAACGAGAAAACTCGAATGCTAAACGTTTTCACAAAACAGACGAACAAAGAATATCTAGCCTACTACTCTCCTCTTGAGGTATACTTCCGCCGGATGTTTATGAGCGCTATTTGCGGACTGTTTATGAATGTGAGAAGTTCACAAATATTGTACATAGTGCTCTACTCGCTATGCCTCGTAATGAGTATTATTAATACGTATAAATAGAGCACAAACATTACAAGAATTTGGCGCCCAGCGTGACGACTTTAGGATGATCCC
Organism: Haplosyllis leylae; assembly: GCA_038406175.1. Taxonomy (NCBI): domain Eukaryota; kingdom Metazoa; phylum Annelida; class Polychaeta; order Phyllodocida; family Syllidae; genus Haplosyllis; species Haplosyllis leylae. The sequence goes on along the minus strand of JBCAUG010572717.1, from coordinate 23,369 downwards.
CATGGTACAAGTATATATTTTCCTGTTTCAACAATCTTTTTTTTTGTTGATATTTACTCACATTATTATACCCCTGTTGATGTAATAGACAGTCATCTACCTTGACACAGTGGGACAGCTTTTATAACATAACAAAATATTAGGTTGTGAAAAAAGTTTCACTAGGTGGCTCGTTCGCTCCCTGGGGGCAAAGGGGAGTGAAGGGGACGAAGGGGAGCGAAGCATATTATGTACTAGGTTTTAGGGTCCCCACCACCTGCAGCAGCAAAAAGTTCGATTACAACATATAGTGGTTAGGTGTGCCCACCACCTCTAAATAGAACCGTCATCCCATGTACAGTCACTAAGCAACAAAAGGCCTTCGTAGGTCCCCACCCAAAAATTCGGGGCAAAAACCGTCAATCAACCACTAAGGTGGCTCTAACGAGACATCAAGAAATTACGCGAATTACTTTTTTATGATAGTCGCCACTCAATATGAAAATTGCATAAAACATCATACGAACCCATCGAAAAATGGCGCCTCTTTAGTGTTCATTATCGCTCAAACGCAAACGCAGATAATGTTTATTAAACTGTACTGGTAATGTGCAAAAAATATCCACCTCTCACTGTTGAGAAGATACATCTGATGCACTTAAGTGTTTTCAATTCTAAACAAATAGGAAAAAAGTATTGTATCTAATGGATAATTTATCAAAGTTTAAGTGGAACAAATTTCTTTTCTTGAAGTAACAAATTGCTTGATGCTATGGTACTCTAATCCATGGCTGTGTTTACAATGCTCCACGAGGGAAACGAACAAGAACAGTTTGAGGGCTTGCAAGTTATGTGACTATGAAGGTGACAGACAGACTGAACTAGAAATGTTACATCTGGATTGCTGCAACAAGAGTAGTAGTGGGAATAGGGTTGAAAGGTGGCACGTAGGTGTTAGATTTGAGGATCTATAATTATTGGGGCAGAAAATGATTGAGATTATGAAAGAAATAATTTCTACATGATGTTTTGGCGAAGAATTGCTTAGAACTATGCCTCCTTTTGTAACTAATTGTGAACTTAGTTACTCTATCAAAGCCTCAAATTTGACCATAGTAACAACATTTGGAGTGGTATTTTGGAGGTTCAATGCGGATGCATTGATCATTCCCACACGTTCAATTTGATGTATCAACCAGAACCTGAGTACAATGGAAGTGCACATCAGCAACAAAACAGCTCATTTTCAACACATATTACCTTATTGATGTTGTATCAGTTCAGAATAATGAACTGTCAGACGTGTCGCCAAAATTAATGATTGTCTGGATCAGCTGTGGAGTGTAAAAATGATGAATGGTTCGTTACATAACCAATTGAGTTTTTCCGAATGGAATTCTATAGAATCTATAGAATTTGTAGAATACTATTTTCAGTCATTTTGAAAATTATGATTACTAAAAATAGTATTCTGCAGATTCTATAGAATTCGTAGAATACTACATTTAGTAATTTTGAAAATTAAAAATTACTGAAAATAGTATTCTACAAATTCTATAGATTCAGTAGATTCTACAGAATTCAATTCGGAAAAACTCAAATAGACAACAGCAACAAGCGATCACCATGGAACAACTTATCATATTGCTTGTGTTACTGTCATCATACACCAAACTTTCATTTGTTACATAACAATTTTCTGACAGGTATCCCAGATAGGTTTGCAATTTGCCAATCGTTTAACTTGATGAAATTTTGATGTTTATGGAGAAAACAACCATTGGCTCCATAAATGGAAGATCTATAATCTAGGAAGGAAATTATCCAAAAGAGGGTGCCGAATCAAGATGTCTGTTGCAGTTCCTTTTGAGTTTTTTTTTTCGTTTGGATAAGAATTCGAATGTGTCAAATCAGTCGAAAGGTAAAAGTGGCCAGTAGTATACAGCTTCACATTACTTATTCGTACTAATAGACAATAGATAGTCACTGGGGGCAACCATAAGTAGGTACTCCTGGCACCACAGGTACCTGTATCAAAAATTCGACTTAAGGTTTGAAACCGGAATGTCACACCACACCAGACGCGAAATGGCATGTTGTTACAGCCAGTTAGAGCGTGTCCAGAAAACCCATTGACATAAACTGAGTCGATTTTTGAAATCCTTTCCTACCGCACCAGTCTGCTGCAAAATTTAATCCACATTAATTACAGCGCTGTGCTTGCGGCACGGACGGTCGTGGGTTCGAGCCCCGAACCTCCCCCAATGCTTGTGGACATGTCTGCAGGTATGTGGATCAAAAAGGCTTGGCTGCCATGCTGACCTCTATACAGTCGGCAGGTGTCACACCAGAGGGGAATCTGAGGACTAGCACACAGGCAAGAAAGCGTGCAAGCGAGACATCCACCTTGGCTTTGAAACCCAGGGCAGACATCACCAGAAGTCCAAAACAGGGGTATCAGTGGTCCCACGAAAGGGACTTATGTCCCCCAAAAATTTAAAAAAAAAAATCATATGATCCTCTCTTGTAACTTTTAGGAAAAACTCAAAATAATCGAATGAAATATCACTTTGCAGTGTCTCACTGGAAAAAATCCGAGTTGCTGACAGATCTGTCATTTACTGTTTATGTTTTTTTCCTTCTACTTATCTTGACATGTCAATTCTTTTGATAAATAAAAATATCAAGAAGAGAAGAATTTTACTTTGATGACTCGCTGCCTCTCAAACTTCATTGTTGTCTATTAGCCTATGTTGTTGCTTCTCAACTTACACTTTTGCTACTCAACCTACATCTCGCTCCTGATCCACAAAGATCCAGAACTAAATCTTGATCAATCTAGATAGCTGTCAAAGGTCCACCAAAGGATTGATCTAGAAGGCCACCAGAGGTTGCCTCCACCAAAACTGGAATTTTGAGTTTTTCTCAAGTTTTTGATGTTTATTTCAATTTGACCTCATATGGCTCAATCTCACCCTAACCTCATGTAAAATAGTATTATTCACCTCTGATGGGAAAAATTCCTAACATTTTGGGGAAAAACCATCCGTAAATCAATAAGATTACTCTCTACGAGTCACCAATTAATTAGAAAATCCAGAAGGCTTTTCTCGAAACTTTTGAGTGACTATAATAAATTTTAATGAAGGAAATAAAAAGAAAGAAGTAATTTGTGTTGTTAGCAATTCCGAAACAAAGCTCGAATAACTCTTGGTTGAGTTGTAGCACAGAAAATGGTTGGTCATCGGTCCGAGATACGGAAATGCAGAGGTGGCTACTAAAACTGACAAGAAAAAACGCAAATGGTTTTACCTTTTTGAGACTATGTATTTTGCTTCACATAAAGGTCGTTTCTACTTTAGCAAAAGGAAGAGCATCCATCATCTGTCTGACACAGAGCTGGACCAGCAGGTCTGGTTCTCCAACCAATTCCCAAAGAATTACACTTTTAACAGGAGATAAAGTAATGACAAACTGACCATCAATTTTCCGGCCAGCAGACATTAAGGGTCAATGTGTAATGAAGTCTGAAGATTTGTGGTCACAATTAAATCTACGGGATCACGTATACAAGGGTTATTCTTCTTCTCCTTGGTAAATTAAATCCGACTGAAGGCAAACAATGATTATTTAGAAAGTAATAAAATGGCAAGACCTAGCATACGTTGCACGTTACGTCATCTGTATTTACAGCACAGGTCAAGTATGTGATTTCAATTTTGTGATATTAATATTGAGAAACAAATTTGCTCTTTATTTGACATTAGGTCCACAACGCCAGCGTGGAGTCCAGAGTCCAGATAACTTTTAACACGCAAATCATTCCCAGCTGAATTGTTAGTTTGCAAAAGTTGACCGAACCAATTAAAAATACACACAATTTTCCGAATGCAAGATAATAAATTATCTGCGTGACATATAATGGGTCTACGCATGATAATGATACTATTTTTATTGATGTTTTTCCTTTGTTTCTTTTGCATTTCAAGAGATCCTTACCCCGATTCACCAATAGCGACGTGACAAGTAACCTAGTCAAAGAAGATAAAATAATCATTGGCTTAGTACTCAATCGTATATTTCAACCGACTTTCAAATCTACAAGTGAAATAAATTTGTCGTTGAAATTTCTGAGCAAGACACGAACTGCAAATTTCTTACAGGAAATATAACATCCATTTCTTCCTTGATGTCCTTCAAGCAAATGTCAAAACCAATGGACAGAATTTAATGATGCCCTTGGCATTTATCAATTGTTGCAAGTGGTAAGGTGAGGAATTTTCTACTGGTTGCCTGTGGGGAGAAGAACACTTGGAGAAGTACTCTTCAGCAGTAAGTGGTGCACGTCATTATTGTCCGACATTTTCTTTTCAAAACAAAGCAACAAAAGTAAACTGTTGTTCACAATTTAAGATTGGTGGAATCGAAATGCGATAACCTTTCGTAGCCTACAAAGAGCTGAAATCTGTTAGGCAATTCAAGCTGAATCGCTCACTGTAATCGACTGATTTTTTAGGTAAAATCTCAAACACGCCAAGAATCAATTTATTAAACTTGAGAATGCGGCATATGTCATAACTGAATGTTGCTGACTGGGAACTGAAACCCTCGTCGAGTAATCTGGATTCTGTGCTAGGAGATCATGTATTATTCATCCGCACGCAACAATGAATGTAGCTGATAGTCGTTACATATATCATTGATTCAATACTTGGTTACGTCACACAGCAATAGTAATTAATTTAAATAGATTTTTGGTTTGAAATCAGCAAAAGAATTATGAACTCACTGATTATTACTTTCATCAACGACAGTGTAGGCGAATATACTGACTATCAGTGTTTTATGTTTATTATGAACAAGACTGAGAAAAACATTTGTCATCAAAATAAAATATATGTGTTTAGCAAAAGGAACTTTAATTTGGTGCACTGAAATCAATGCTGCTAACTTTACACATCATCCATGGAGAGAGGTCTTTCGTGAATTGTTTTCTTAAATGGGACACCGCTTTTCCTATCACAAAGCCCAGTTTTACGTAATAAATGGAAGTAATTCCTGGAGGATTTTGTGATTGTTTCTTCTGAGTTTTAGTTGATAACATTTACTGAGCACAATATTACATGCTGACAATATGGATTTTGCTTTTGTTTTACATTCTGTAGACTTAGAGAAAATGTACTGATTACATAAGGAATGAAGCCAAAATAGCTTCCTGTTGTAAACTGTTAGTCTACATCCTGTAACAGGAAACTGGCTGTTCTTGCACATAGTTATGCTGCACATTAGACACATCAACGTACTCACTTGGGAAGAAAATAGCTCACTTAATGTGTGTAATACAGGAAAGAATTGAGAGTAATTTGTGTCTAGATCCAAACGGGCGGGCAGTAATCAAACAAGATTCATAGAAAATATTTTGCACTCCAGAACCTCATCCGCCAAACAGTCCTGCTTACGCTTTAAGCAGTTTCCAGGTAACTAATGTTATGAACAAATTGCTGTCAAATTTAATTGAACCCAACAATCTTGATTCTGGGCTTTAAGACTGTTAGGGGCAATCTGCTGCAACATGAGAAAGCAACCACCTGCAGTGGCTGCAGCTTTCTTGTGAACGTCTCCGGGGTAAACCTGCACACTGGATTGAGTTCGGAATCACCGACTCGATGTTATTCATTATTCAAAACCCACAGTCTTGATACAGATTTGACATTGTTGTAGATGTCACTGCATTTTTATAATTGAAATTGCGCTTCTGTTGAGCAAGTTACTGGTTTAATAGGAGCATCGATTCCAAATTTTCACAAAGCCTGGATGTTCAAAACGTTGAAACCAAGTCCATCCAAAATTAATTTTCACCCTAGGTTTGAATATGTGGATGGAGATCAAATTTACAAGGTATAATCACTCATATAAACTCATTCCTGTTCATGGATGACTTGCTCGTCTATTATTTTGGCTAACTACCCTCACCAACGTCGAGTTCAGTATTTGAAAGCCCATCAACGATCTTAAAAATTTCCGGACAGTAGGATAAATAATTTTTGTCTCAATCCATTTAGATGCATTGCGTATTTCTCCGTTACAGCATGGGGAAATTTAATATTGTGCCATTTAATACTTCTTTCGTTTTGCGGACTTTCCCTTGCTTGAAAGGTCATCATCTCAGAGAACTGATCATGACCGTATTTAGACCTTTCTCAGAAATGGATATTTATTTTCATTAGCTTTCGGGTCCTAGGGAGATTTAAGTTCTCTCAGAGGTAGTCATTAAACATGATCCCATTCAAAGTGTTACCAGGAGTTCATTCTGATACTAATTGCTTACAAGAGGAAATCTGAAAAGAAACTCCACAGGATTACACACGATCTAAAAGTTGGAGAATTTCTCCTGAGATAAAGACACATAATACAATATGCTATAAGATTAAATATAAAACAGCAGTGTAATGGGATGTACAAATGGCTTTGGTTTTATCTCAAAATTGTATCAGTCAAACTTGCAAATACCACAAGGAAAGTTTTTCGGAAAAAGATTTTCTACTTCACTTCAATTCTCACTAAAAAGAGTCTTTTTCTCTCAGAAGCATTCTGCTGTAACGTGAGACTTCAGCTGATTAACTGTGACATCAAACAACAACAGGCTTTTAGACGAGGACATTCGGACCATTTCAGCTCATGATATTAACACAGGAAAAAAATACAGAAAACCAAAGGGTTTATCCTTGGGAAAATATGGGCATGAACATTTCAGTAAACTCAAGTACGAATGATAAGAAAGAAAATTTCATTTTAAAAAGAAGGAACAAAAATAATGAGCTCGCTCTCAAAGACTTTAGTTCACAAGGGATATTTTGGTACTGCTACCATTTAAGAACACATTAAGAAATTACTTTCCACACTCAAAGCGTTGATCATGGCACCATACTTGCAATCTGTACTGTTTAAACCCGACAGATAAGATCCCTTCATGAGGCTCTTTTGTATTTCAAAAAATCTTTCTTATTACGCAAAGAGGTAATCAGTGAAAATAAATTCACCTTTCTCTGCACCCAAATTTACAAGATAGATTGACTAAAAAAGAAGAAGCAAGGAAAAGATGAATCTCTTCCTGTATTGGTCAACTACGTACGAGCCGCCATAGATTTTAAAAGTGTTCTTTGAAAGAAGAAAAAACAAAGCAAAATAAAGGGGTTGATGCACAGCTGTTTTTTTCACAAATGTGGTATTTTGTATGAGATTTTTCACGAAATTTTGTGTAACGGTTATGGCTCCCTTGTCTGCCGTATCAGTTTCAGAACCCTTGGGTTTGACTCTGGGGAGTCAATGCGCACTAGATACAGCCAAGATGGATTTACTTTTGAAGATGTTTTATTTGTACAAAACAGCTAAAACAAAATAGTAGACAGAATTGGTAAAAGTATTTTACAAAACCAAATGTTTCTCATTTAAATTTGGAAAAACAGAGGATAAATGTATTTTTTACTTTATAGGAAAAAACCAAAAGAAAAACCTCAGGGTATCCACATGTTGTAGCGAAGTAAGGGACCTCAGTCCACATACCAGCCAACATGGGAATCCTGGGTTGATACCAATAGAAGAGGAAAAACACAAACTAATTTGAGAGAGTACAAAAATCACAAATGCATCAGAGTAAAGATATTTAAAATCAAACATGTGGCATGTAAAAGCCAAGGTTTGAACACCACAGTTTACACACACTATTTGAAATCAAAGCTATAAAAGCTAGGATTTCAGAACTTTTAAACAAGAAATTCTAATTTACATAATTTACATTGAATCAAGGTATAACAAAAGCTAGGATTCCAATAAAACAGAACTTTCACATAATAATTTACCATTTGAACATTTACCAGACAAAATACCAATTTTTACATAGGAAATACATTGCACCTTTAAAAATATTTAGAAAAACATTATACCTGAACCAGTGGTACAGCTGCTTCTAGGATTACTTCAGTTTTCCAATTTCACAAAATAATATATAAATCTTCTGGTAACCAACACCAAAACTGACAGAAACCAATGCAGAGTCACTAGAGACTAAGTCAAGGGTTTCCAACAGCCTGAAGAGGTTCCTATTTGTTATTCTAGATGTTTCTCCAATCACTTCAAGGGCAGGTATGATTTCTCTGCCCAAATGTGTGGGTATTTATACAAAAATGAAACTGGTTCATGGGCCCCTGGATGTGCATCACTCATGCACCTGTCTACTCAGTTTTACTGTTAAAAATAATTTCCTAAATTTTTTCAACTATTTGGAAAAAAACATTTTCTGAAATGTAGCCAAAACAATAGCACAGTCAGAGATTTCTTGATCAATTTGAGTCAAGGTTTTCTGAAATGTGTAGCCACAGCATGCAATTTGGAATTTAAAGGTGATCCAAATTGAGGGACAATTACAGTTAATTAAATTAGAGTGTGCAGTGCTATTGCTGTGGATAAAGTGAAGGATCATGAGTGGGGTAAAGTGATCTATCTTTGACACGGGGTATTATACGATATAAACGGTGACCGTTACACTATTATCCTCGGATTGATTATTGCATGGAGTGAATGACATCGCACACCAAATATATATTAATATGGGCTGTTCAATATTAGATCTAATGCTTACGTCAGTAATTATCTCAATTTAATACAAATAACAAGTAAATTGACGGGGTTGTTCCAATAACAGCGTCACGGAATCCGATTCAAGGGAAAAAGTCCCGGCTCAGCAATATAACCAGTAAGCTGAAACTGGTTCAAAAGAAATATAATAGCTTTCAAATTGCATTCACGTTTTCCATTCAAAATAACGGCGTGGTAAATTTCTTTTTATCAAATTGATCGCCAGTCCACATCCCACGTAATGGGGGAATCCAAATATAGGACACTGTTTGAGCAAGACCCTGACATACTTATCAAAATTATGTCAATCCCACATACAATTTGGGCCTGATTGTTGCCTGGAGAGTGGTTCCTCGCACCGCAGTTTCTAAATTTAGCAACAAATGAGGCTATTTGTATGCCTTTTACAATATTGACAGTTATCCATTGTTAGGCCTTGTTCACGCTTATTGACAACGAATACGAAAACGAAACTTTTCGCTGATGCTTTTTGAGGTTAAGTCTCTATTCACATGTACTGGTAAAAGCCACTGTTTTTCTTATCGTGTGAATGGGTTACATCGGCTGTTATATAAAAAATGACGTTGCGTTGTTCAACGTTCGCAATTGCTGGCAAGTGACGTTGTGGCAGCATTCTGTGTAAACAAATTCCAACCAATGACTGTAACTTAACGTAGGCCTACTCCCAAAGGCTCACCTCCACCATGTCCCGAGATATTAAGGCCCCCCAACTCAATCACTAAACTGACTCTAACGAGCCAGCAAAAAGATAAAAGGTGGCTTTAACGTTACGAGTGAACAAGGCTTAACATCGAACATAGCCCAGTTGTTATTGATATCACTTTCGGACCGCTTTCGCTCAGTGTATACAAGCCCCTCATCTGCGCGAATTTGGAAAACTGTCGTTGTGTAGACGTCGTGTATTGAAGATTGTTGCTGTATTATTTCCCCGCTGTTTCATCAAGATGATTACAACCCGGTCCCTGGATACTGGAGTTAATTTAATTGCTCGTCCTGGGTCCCGGCGGTTGTTGCCTCCTCTTGCTCCAGTGGTCCTCTCTCATGGTGTTACTGGATGTTTACACCTCTTCCCCTTTCATTATTTTAATTGTCCTTGCACCGAAACAACAGAAGCTCACATCCTTCACCACAGACAACGGTTGGTATGACAAAAAAAGGCCTCGGGGTTTCTGTCAGGGAACGTTTACACGTAGTGCTTTTCAGACCGTTTTGTGAGTGGCACCTTTGATATTTTAACATCGTGTGTATACAGTACCATGGGAATGAACTGAGCCCATTTTTAAACGGTCTGAATAACGGGCTGAAAAACGGTACGTGTAAACACAGCTTCAGCATTGTCCTACTACCAAATTTGTCACCAAAATGAATCCCAAAATAAGTTATTTTGGCTGTGTTCTTGGTTGAAACGGAAAAGTTCTGGTCAATATGGAAAGCGAAACTAGATGGGTTGTTTCGATAGCCGAATATGTAATCAGAAAACATGTCGCTCAAGTGAGATTTATTTACTGTTATCTCGTTGTAACGTCGAGTAGGTTTTGGACACAGGATTTCCAAGTTTACATTTGTTGTTGTCCAATGTCTGTACCTATGGCAATAAAGCAAAACCAATTTTGGAGCTATTGATCCCAAGGAATTTATTGGTCTCCTCGGGAGACTACTGTGAACGACCCAGCTCTGACCGTGTGCCAAAAGTGAATGCCAAAGTTTGCCACTTACCCCTCTTGGAAATGAAAACTTGCCACTTTAATGTTGGACTTCAGATTTGCAAAGTGACGTTTTACTCCAAAGAGTACCACTTAGTATCTATTTTATTCGGTTTTGCAATGTGGCTACTGTCTCTTACTCGAAGTAGAAATAACCAGAAACCATGTTTTACTTGGATGTTACTACAGATGTGCTCAGGGCCAGGAACAAACACTCTACGAATTGACAGACTGCTTCATGTAAATTGAGTTTATTGGAGGAAGGGCTCAGTCATACATGGTTAAGTGCATTGTGCCACAGGCTGCAGATGTTTTTATGCCGTTGCACTTGAAATTCTCGGTTACTTCAGTGGAACATTTTGGGTGACGTTACGAAAGTACGCTCATTGGTCGGCGTTGGCCAATGTATGCACTCTCGGAGTCACAATTCCTTGTTACCGACCACGTACGTAGTACGAAGGAAGGTAATGTTTTCAGACGTGTCTGGCCTTCTGTTCACAGGGGGAGAGGGGGTACTCTGACCAGGTGACCCTAGCCCCTCCTGGTCTAGCATGACCCTGACCAGGTGACCCTAGCGCCCCCCCCCCACTCATGTTAAGGATGGGGGGGGGGGCTGTGGGCGGTATTGTCTCGTAATGTTAATGGGAGACTGTCTTGTTAGTGATGTCTTAGTCACTGTAAAGTTTTGATTTATTTAAGTATACCTTGAAATTGTATATGAAATAGACTAAATTAAGCGGAGGTAATGAACTTCACTGATGACTGGTTTCCCGCTGCACCAGCTCCACTCGTAGAAACGTCAGGAGCCAACCAACCAAATACGGATAAAACAGTACTCCAATCAACAGTCATACTTACTGGTGACTTTCAGTGATATAGTGTTTTGGTGTACTGCGTGTTCAAATATCAAATTGGAGCACGATCGGATAGTACCTGAGAGATCTAGAAATGAACTGTTCTTCAAGTTACCTGCTTGGTTCCCTTCTTTTTAGTGGCGTCTTGTTTGTCAAGATCCACCATTGGCCAGGTTTTTTTTAAGTAGTGGGGGAGGTGGCACCATAACTTTGGAGCAGTGACGGATGGGTACCAATCAGGATGAAAATCAAAGTGATTGACAGCAGAGTGCTTGGGAAAGTGTCACGAGCCGCTTTGAAACTCCTTTGCAATGTTTGTTTTTGGTACAATGACGCTAACAACTTGTAAAACTTTTTAATTACCGCCGGCGTGCGTAGTACGAGAGAAAGTAATGTTTTTAGTTCGTCAGTCCTTCCACAGTGGGGGGAGGGTGCCCCTGGTCTCTGGTCCCACCCCCAGGTTATGCCGCGTGCGGTACGCCTATTGCGGTCACGCATGAGGACTTTCTTGTTTTCATTTATTTTGCCAGATAATCCACATAAACATTGATTGGCCAGTCTGGTTTTAAAAACAGAATTAAACACTGTCATTTGCCACTGAAAGGATAGATATTATCGGGCAAATTTTGGTCTTTTACTACGTAAGAAAACACTGTGACCAATACAGACATCTACAATATTTTCACTCGTTGATATCTATCCAGATGTAGATTTACCTAGAGAAATTCCTGGAAAGAGTAATTGATTCCTGGGCCCTGGGACCCGTACAGAAATAACATAATTAGGAGGTTATGCTTCAGCAAATTAAAGATCATATCGCTTGACTGGATGTAGCAATGGTTGTGGTCACAGAGTGGCAAAACACTAACAACTTCTTCTGGCCTGTAAATTGGGTTCCGAGGAAAGTCGTACATGGCAGTGAATAGAACTGGAGTTCATTGGCTTGTTTAATCTTCACAAGGATTGCACATCCAAGGCGTTAACTTTTGAACGTACAAAGAACACGACGGTGAAAGAACAAACCACATTGCTGGCTCTATCAGTTGGTTTTTTTTTTTTTTTCGTTCCACAGATATTTCTAAGACAGATTTCAAAAGGCAGATATATAATACTTTTGTGACAACATATTTGGACAAATATAGAAAGTGAAACCATTGTTTGTTTTCTTCACATTTGAAAAGTTGCATAGTCTGTGCTTTTGGCTGAGAAATGGGTTGAATCCTACAGTGTTTAAAAATAACAGGGAGTCTCCGAACAAGGTGCTCAAATTGACCTGACATTTGAGTCAATTAATTTTCACCTGCAAATAGCAAGTGATCGGATAAATTAACACCTACAGTTTTACTTTATTATTGTAAGGAAAACGTGACCTTTAGGTCCAAGGCAGAATGCGGCTACAGTTAAATCTCTGCCAAGGTTCAAATTACTCAGAATTGTGGCTGCCATTTCATATAGTGATCTTATTGACTACGGAGCCCATTGCAGGCTCTTGTGTTTGTAAATGGAGATCAGCTCAAGGATTTCCAATCTCCCTCAAGATGGTCATATTGCCCAGGAATTTTTACACAAATGCTGCATGTTATTAGATTTATCCCAACAGAGTAGTCGGGCTTTTTTCCCGTACATCATCTTGAATAGATGTTTGGAAAAAAAAGGAAAACAAGCCACACGGTAGATGTGGGTTACACCAAAGCATGTGTAGGTGAAATATAGTTGTGATCACGAAGAAAGGAAGACAAAATAGAAATTAGATGTGCGATTATGCAGCTACCAGTTTTATTTAGCATGAAGGCTCATCCCTAACGCTTTTGCTACTAAATCTATTTCTATGATTCATAATTATTGTTGAAGATGTTTAAGCATAATTTTGATGCAATGATCTGAGCTGGGAAATTGGCTTTTACTGATTCTTCGTGGGATAGATACCTCACGTTCTCTAATATTAAATCGTGACCAAAACCTTTGTAAAGTAACGTTATAGATTTCATTGGCGTCATAGCACAAAGTAATAAGACTTATGCGCATTTCATGGCTAGTTGGCTGTGTCAGTTTAGTGTTGCCGCACACAAACGGACGTCCCAATTCCATTTGTACAAATGGGCAGGAATTATATTCATCATAAAGCTTGGTTACAAATGAGACTGATTGATGTTGAGATTGGCCTGACCAGTGAGGATGTCATGTGATTAGGGGATTGTGTCCACACAAATAACTGATCCTATCAGCCCAGGCCAATGGATCAACTCACATTATTTATAAATTAACTTGATGGCATCACTTAGCATCAAATCGAGGGACGAACTTTGCTCAGTACTGACTAAAATGTTTTGTGAGGACCATAAATGGTCTTTTAAGAATGTGTTCCTCGAAGTTGATAATGGTATGGTGAACAGAATAATTTAGGTGAAAAAAATACCAGAAATTTAACATGCATATTTATACTGTAGTAAAATTTTGTGTGTGGAAGTAGTTTACAGAGAGTCACTTGCAAATCCCTTTGGCCCCAACAGACACACATTTCTTTAGTCCATTAGCCATGTTGAATGGATGTCAATGGCCCTGAATGGTGGATGATCAATAGATTTGAATGGCCCTGGACTATGGATGGTCAATAAATCTGTAAGAGCTGAGAGCAGTCAGATGCCTTCAGTAAATTACATTTGTTTTGTACAAGAGGACCTCTCCAGGTTACATTGTGTGGTTAAAGGTTACATATCAAAACAGAAAATCTATTTATGGAGGGAAAAACAGCTTTTCAGGGTGCGGGAGGCCCCAAAGAAAACATTAGGGCATGGTGAGGCATAAATTAGATTTACAAAAACATCTTTATTAAATTGTGCTTACGAAAGTGCTATTGACCGAAAGCAGCAATACAGGAGGTGGTGGCTTGGACCTAGTCTACTATTTCAGGGTGTCTATACGATGCAGGACAATTTTTTACGCTTTAAATGTACGTTAAACCATAAAAATAAGTGCAGTGAGAATTACTCATCGCAGACCCTGAAATTAAGGACCACCTCTACTTTCTGGTCAGCAGCGTTAGGCAAGGTGTACGTTTGGTGCGAACCACAGTTCATTCCATGATTACTTTTTACTCTCTGTGTCCAACGACGTAGTGGCTTTCTATTCCATGTACATGTACACATCGCATCGATGAAACCTAACAACTAAGGAGGGGGGGGGGGGGTAATTTCACAGTATGCTTCAGTTAAATCTCCTGTGATGAGAGGGTAAAGATATGACTTTGGTTAGATGATGGTGTTCACACTTTATGTTTATTCATCATGGACAAAGTAACATTCAGCGAAGGAACCATGCAAGCCTTGGAATTTAATACTAAATATACAGTCCAGGGAATCTTTGTTATTTTGTCGTCTCTCCTTTCCAGTATCATCCGAAGTCTCTTTTTGTTCTTGAAAAGTCGAGCGCAGACATATCACGATGGGAAAGGAGTTTGAGCATGAGTGCAAAACGAAAAAATAGTTATCCTTCGACATGGTTACGACTGGACAACAACAAGAGTCAGGATGCTGCTGGATAATGACAAGAACACAGTGTCACAGATTCAGTAATAAGCGAAGAATCCATAGGTTATTAAGAGCCAAATTCATTACAATGATGCTTGAATGTGAAAATGGAAATGAGCTCGACATTTTTGTAATAATTCAGACAACGGGTCTGGTCTGAATGATTATTCAATTTAAAAAAATGACATAATTGCTATTTGATTAGTACCTGTGATATATATTATCACTGTAGCCCAAGTTAGAATAATCTATGTCAATTTTTCGTAAACCAGAACCTGAAACTGGTCCGAAAACTGGATGGAAGGAGAAGGTCAAAATCTGTCTCAAGGCTTAACAAGCTTCTGCAGCATCCATTGTATTTATCCACATGGAAATATTACAGAACTATTCACAACCGTTTGTGTTCAATTTTTATTTTTTGCGAACTGCAACATACTGCATGTACGTTGTGAAAAAAAGACTTGCAATTGCTACAAATACCTGAAAAGAGAAATATTTCAATGTTTTGTAGCTTCATTGAGTGGAAGCACATTTACATGTCGGCTGTCAGGGAACCAGAAAAGCAACCTACGTGATAAAGTCGTAGTTTGGAGATACCTTAACTGGAAAGTCTGGTGTCGCTCATATGTTTCCCTTTGTGTCTTGATACTGTTAAGTTTTTATATAAATCTAGGCTGTCCAGGTCAGCATGCGACAAAGTTGGCATTTTTGTATTGCTTAAATTTAAAAATAAGACAGAGAAATCAGTCATTTCAGTTATAATTCAACACGATATGACAAATGTAATTTTACCTTGAAACTTATTAGGCTCTTAACTGTTTCCATTAGAAATTGTACAAAATGCCAATGTTGTCATCTTTGTGTATTGTGGGAAAACTCGATTGGTTTTTCAAATTGATTATTTGGAGAGACGGTAACGGGACATTAGAACTTGTCTTGTGATTGTAATTACAGTTCTCTATGTGGTGATGGTACTTTTGGGTATGTTTTGGAAGTATACTTATTTCTTGAAGAATACCCAAGTTTGAACTGTTTCATAAAATACTGGCTCACAAGCTATATTAAATGTATCATATCGATCAGTTCTTGTCCTGAATCCAATTCATTTATGCGTTTGGACAGAAACTTCTCAAACTGACAGCACAAGAAGCATGTCCTGATCCAGCTCTGTCCCAGGTCCGCGGTCCCTTCGCGTCCCTAACTCTTCAGCATGTGCATTCTTGTGAATTCTCCATGTGACGTCATTTCAGGACGTCATCACAGGGTCATAATATGGCACAGTGTTGAATTCATATTTTTGTGTGAGATTGGCAAAGCTGCATCAGAAGTCATTCTTCAGTGGAAACGTCACTCTTCTAATGATGTCACCTCATGTTCGTGCTTTATTTCTAAGAATGACGGGGATGACACAGATTTTTCTCATGGAGCTGCAAAATGAAGGACTGATAATAGGTTGTTTTCTTCTTTAGGAAACAGCCTTTATGAACCGAACCCACAACTTAAATTATTTTGCTGCTACAAAACCACAGTGAACAAGGAAAGCAGGCGTTTTCATTCACAGATATACCAGTACATGAGTTAAACCAATTACATTTTCCTAGGGAGATATTTGCAATAGAGTATAATGTGTGATGGTTTTATTGTAGTTGCCAATAACGTTACTTGCACTTTTGCGCACTTGTGGTCGTCATTCATATTATTCGTATCTCAAAACCCCAATGCATTTTAAAACCATATCAAGCTTCAGATTTCTGTAAATGTCAGTCCATTTACACAACGTGATAAATCAAAATGGAATTATTGGGAAGTAATCTACACTTGAAAATTTGCATTGTGCGCATAAAATTTCCTGATGCCATCCGTAAAGGCTGCAGCAGCTTTTGATATGAGATAAAATGATTGATGGAAAAGGGAACAGTTTGCACAGGCGATGCATTCGATTTGTACATGTGGACAGAACAAAACAAAATGTCTTCTTTTTTTAAAATTTTTGGAGGACATAAGTCCTTTTTGTGGGCCAATGATACCCCTGTTTTGGACTTCTGGTGACTCCTGCCCTGGGTTTCAAAGCTAGGATGGATCCCTTGCTTGCATGCTTTCTTGCCTGTGTGATCCTCAGATTCACCTCTGGTGCGACACCTGCTGACCGCTTGACGGCCAGCATGGTAGCCGATCGCATTCCCTACATAGCAGAGGTAGGATGACGGGATTCGAAACGTTGTCTCTTTTCAAATAGCAGGGTGTGTTACATATAATGAAAATAAACTTTAGCTTTTTGGTTTGTACTGTTCACAAATGGTAATATGCGCTACAACAAGGTGATATTGACACAGGAATGGTGGAATTGACACAAATCAAAATGGAAATTACAAGGTGTACAGCTTCATTTGCAAGAAAACATGGAAAGTGGAGAGTCGTCTGTGGAAATATATGTCACAGTAATGTGCGTGTCATTATTCGGGGAAAGATTGACACATCTCACAGCTACTCCTGTAACCTTTTTGTCCCAGTGACGTCAATTTGCTCTCCCATATATGGCTATGTTAAGCCTTGGAGTTAAGGGACTGTGAGATTCTGGTTTCATTAGAGTCATGTTCCAAATGGCATTTTACATCCCGAGGTTTGTTCACACTGAAAGTTTGCGTCGAAGTCATTGATTTTGTTCAACTTTTAACTTATGTTTATGGTGATGCAAATGCAAAGGCAGGGAATGGATGGACAGCCCCTATTCTCTGCGTTTGCATGTGCGTCACCTTGGGCACTATGTTAAACTTGAACGGTGACGGAAACGTAAGCGTTACGTGTGAACATGGCTCAAAGGTCTGTTCACAACGTGCGATTACATTACAGATCTCGTTACATTGATGGACAAAATAGGTGTGCAATCACCTCTGTCCATCACAGTGCCTGTCAAAAAGATCAAAAGTGCCGCCCATCAGTGTTACGGTGACGATGACGGAGTCGTACGGTGTGAATGGACCTTTAGTCGCACAGAAAGTGGTTGGGTACCAGGCGTATTGGTGCGGCTTATTTCAACAAATCCCCGATTACTTTACCTTGTCGGTTTTAGTTAGTAACAAAGTCTTAGTTTGTGGTCGGATTAAAAATTAATAATACAGACAGTGTGGTGACTTGAATAGCTCAGTGCATAGAGCTTATTGCTCTGCACCGAGACGAGAAAAAAAGTTAATTGTGGCGGAAATGAAGCCGAGTTGGCTGGAATGTTTGCTTTCTGCTGTACTTAATGGGCGTGTCAATGTTTCTTTTGCTAGTAGGAAAACACCTTAGTGATAAGAATAAAAGAAAAATATATTTGTAAACAAATAAAACACTAATGAAAACAAGATTGCAAAAAAAGCTACTGATATTTATGAACACGTTCTGTGTTTTTTGCATGCAGGTAAAGAAAATACACCAGAATCAAGGTGAAAATGAACAAAAATAGAAGGTGTTCTGTCTGTAGCCTGTGGCACAGTGCACTTAACCATGTATGACTGAGCCCTTACTCCAATAAACTCAATTTACATGAAGCAGTCTGTCAATTCGTAGAGTGTTTGTTCCTGGCCCTGAGCACATCTGTAGTAACATTCTCTTCGACATGATTTCTGGATAATTCTACTATTGTATAACAGATACTATGTACAAATGTTTCGGCTATCAATTGAAAACAGCTTAGGGATAAATCCTGGGTGGCTTTGAGAGTAAATTGAGTTGCCTCCCTGGATTGCCAATTGTGAAGAATGTCTGTTTAGACATTTATTTTCATCGGTTATCTTTGTATTTTTCCTCGGATTGTACAATCAGAAACCACGGCAAATTGCGTTGCAGGCTGTGAAAGCCGAGAGTCCCCTCCCATTGAGTTACGTATAAGTTATGGTTTTAACTTTTTAAGTCACAGTCACAGCAAAGACGAAGAGAGGAATATTTTAACGCACTGATCGCAGTCACGGTCACATTTGGCAGATCGGACGTTTTTTCGTGGCGCATGTAATGTTTTTCAGCCTAAAACCATGTTGCGACGAAGTATTTTAACCCTTAGACACAGGTACAAAGTACACCCAAGAAAGCATTTGAAATACTACTGTCATCACAGCAAACTCAAATTTTTCAAAAATATCAATGGCACGGCATACAGTTACAATTGCCTTAGTGGTGTAGTGGTAATGATGCTCGCCCGGAATGCGAGAGACCGGGACTCAATTCCTCGTTGAGACACAGAATTTGTCTGTCCGCCGGAAGCCACCGTTACATTTCGTGACATTTACCCCCTCTGGAGGTGACATTAAGAACAGGAAGACCTTCTGCCCAGTAGCGTTTTTTGAGAAAAGAGATGCCTCAAGAATCACCCCGAATCTTTGTCGTGCCATTTTTCTTGGTACAAATTCCTAAATTCTAGATTAATGCATTTAATTCACGGAATGTCCTCTCTTTTGGGGCTCGTTCCCACTGTGCGATTTTTTCTGATTCGGAATGTGATTCTTCTTGTCGCAACAAATGGGTTGTACATGATGAATCAAATGGAAGTGTTCACAGTATGCGACCGTGACAACATCACCAACTCCTATATAGGGCATTACAAGCAAAAACCAATGGAAAGTCTCCTACTGTTTGTAATGTATTTTTCATTAATGTTAATGAAAAAGAATTCAGGATATTACTTGTCCAACTCACGTAATATAATCTACACCTCCTAATTTCATTGTTTGTCATTGTATTTGGCGTTTCCCAATAAGACGAGAAGTGAAATAATCCTCCATCTTTTCGGACTTCAAAAGCGTGCGCGTACATAAAAGGCAACGGATTTAAACTGCTTAATTAACAACTCAAGTCCCTTGGCCCTGAGACTGAGACAGAAACAGAACCAGAAGCCGGAGTATCTATAAATAGCAAGTGTTGGACTCATGCAAGTGGAACTAACGGGCTAACCTGATTCTTCTCCATCATTACATTAGGATTATTGTCTTTATAAGTGTCTATGGGTCTGTAAGAGGTGTTTCCTGTGAGAGCGGACACCGGTTCAGTAAACACAGAAGCTTTATCCGAGGGAGGGGACGGGGGTTGCAGGCTAACTGTCAATCAATCAATGTCTAAATTGCCAATCAAACTTTGAATTTCATTGAGTCTTACGATTTTACTCACATAGCGCCACCTTGAGAAAGACATGGGATCTTTTTGGTTGAATTTACGTAAAAAAAAAAAAGTATGTGCTTCCTGCTCTATTTATGATCATACTTCTCATTGCAGGAAATTATTATAGATTACACTGTATTGAACAAAGAAAAAGTGAATTTTGAGGGAGTATATTTCTGACGGAATTGATAGTTAACTTTCTGGGTAACTTTCAAGAAGGAATTTAAAATGAAAGCATTAGTTTCTTTATTCAGAACCATACTAAGGCGAGCTCCACCCTTGAATAAAGTTAAGAAGACCAGATTATTGCTGTGTGAGAATGAGTATTGTTAACCTGGATTGAAGTTGAGAACCAAAGCGATTATCATCTAAAATATTAATTTAGACATTGGCCATCGGAGTTACTTACAAGTACAAAGACCGTTGAGCCATATGAGACATGGTTGGCAGATGTTATGCGCATTTCTAGTACCAATCAAACTAGCTCACGCCCCGCACATAGTTGGGGACATGGAGTCACTAAACCCTGTAGTGTAATTGAGGATGCCAACAGGCAATCAGTTCATAGCAGATAGACAGACAGACAGAGGCACACACAAGCAGATCCTTCGTGTTCATATGTGGTAGATTAGGTTAACCGTCATGGTGGGCAATCACTATATGTCGCAGACCTCTTTCTGGAACCAGCGCGTAACCCATTTGCAGCCGTTAGCCACATCTGGCTTGGGTGAGCGTGAGGTATGGCATGGCGCTACAGATGTATAGTATGTATCTGGATCAGGAAGGGGATCAATATGAACTGTTACTACAAGCAATAAGGGCTCGGTCGTTCATTGGGGATATTGATCAATCCCCCTACAAGGCGACAGGGATCAAGCCGTCATACCAGCTACTTCAGAACGTATAAAGTATTAATCGCAGTTCTCCCACACACTTCACAATGTCTTAATTTTCTGTGTGTTAATCTCGTGGGTTTTCACGTTCTCGTGGGTTTTCACGTGGTGATTGGCCGCGTCGCGGTATCAGGAATTGGCGAAGAGTTTTAATAGAGGTTCCAGTTTCATTGCTGTAACATTTCCCTTTCCTTATTCCCTTGCTTTTGTTGTTTTAAACGACCCCACGACCGCTGCCGCCCTCACCCCCACCCCAAATAACGTGCAGCGAACGAACAAACAGATACACTGAACTGGACCTTGTGTCTGAAATAGACTGGAATAACGTGTCGAACGATTTGTTAACTTGACACGTGTAATTACCACCCGTGTACGTAGTACGAGGGAAGGTAATAGTTTTACACCTGTCTGTCAACCAGAGGGGGGGTACTCGAGGCAGATCCAGCCGGAGGGTACACCAGCCGGAGGGGGGTACCCCATGTGGGGGGGGGGTACTCAGACTGGGTACCCTCCCCGGAAATTTTTAAAAATTTTTTTTTAAAAAACTTTTTTTTTTATAAATTTTTTTGGGGGACACAAGTCCCCCGGGATAGGTTTGCTAAGTGGCGGGCGGTATGCCTCTTGTGTTCACGCAGGAGGACTTTCTTGTTGTTTGATGTGTCTGAAATAGACTGGAATAATGAACGGGCTGAACGATTTGATACCCTGGCACGTGTAATTGTTTGATGTGTTGCGTTGAAAATAGTATAGATATTGCTCCACAAATGATTGTGTTGACAGAACTCTTTGAAAAACATTTAGGGTTGCCACCCATCAGAGAGATTTTATCATAAATAAAAAAAGGGGGAAATATTTTCTTTGGGTTAGGGATTTTGTCATGCCACATTTTCCCACTTGGATGTAACAATGCTTCCCACTAACAGCAAAGCTTTAAGGATCTATTCAGACCAAGCTGAAGTAGGAGTAAAAACAAAAAAGATCAAAGAACAACAAAAAATCAAAGAATGTTTTTCCTTTCTCTTTCGCTTAATGTGAACGAACCATAAAACTTATGTTTCTTGTTTATTGTGAGGGGATTATCTGTGATACTAAGCTGCGAACTTGCTGGGCACAGTAAAAGTGGGAAGGGAGGGGGGGCAGTTTCAAGCTTTGAGTCCCGAAGTAGCCCACACCCACCTCACGTATTGAAACTTTTCATAGAGAAGTCTTACTTTGGATTTTAGTCCCAGAAGAACCCGCAATCTCCCAAATTGAAGGCCTGTGTCGGGAGTATGGAGACCAACCTGTGTACTGGAAGGTTACAGTAGGATATGTGACTGAAATTTGGCTAATTCTAAGAATGAGAGCAACTTTTAGGTAGTTTGTAGGTTTTGTATTACTTAGAAAATGAAATAAATTATCTGGATATGTCAGAAAATTTTGACCAGACACATAAGTAGGCACCCTAATATTGAAGTTTTTATAGCTTTTTTTTATCCCATGTGTGATACATTTATTCAATCAGATATCCAATTTTTTCAAACTCATTTATTTGGGTTTGTCTCCGTTCTTAATGGCCAATAATAGATCGTGTTTCATCCATCACTTGGCTGGTGATCAGATCATCCAATGAAATCTTCCCACTGTGACCTTGATTTCATCATATGCTGTGTTTTCCAGAACAATACCCAGAGAAGTTTATTAGATTTAGGACCAAAACTGGGTATTTGTCCTGATGTAATCAGATTGATTTGTCAAAATGGATTGACGAAAGATGATTTGCAGCTTTTGATAAAGGTCATTTTACTTAGCCCAGTTATTGATGCAGGACATCCTACTTGGGCCAGTCAGTGTAACTTTGATGATTCTTTTGGTATTTTGAAAGCTGATTTTTTAGTCTTTTCAAATTGACAGATTGACACAGTTTGGTTGATTTTTTAATCAAATTTTCCTGCAAGCTCTTTGACCTTCTAATTCGCTCAAAAGCACAAAACCAGAATTTACGAGTTTACGAGTAAAGTTATGGTAAACATACTGACAATTTTTAATGGACAATTTTTTCGTAATAGTTCCATTTCCAAGTTATCACCATCAGATGACTTGGTCTGTTGTGCTGCACTATGCGCCGAGAAAAAGCCTTATCTATTGTTTTTCTTGATTTTTTCAATATGGACAGGACATATATAGGTTGACATCTGTCCTGCCTGTCAGAAGACATCAGCACTAATATATGTTTACTTCAACCAGAAACAAAAGAAATGTTGCCTCGTGACCCAGATTGTTTGCTGATAAAAAATGGGTCAGCGGGGTTTTTTTTCCGTGTGTGTTTGGTTTTCTTTGCGATACACTGATTTAAAGAGGCTTCACACTTACCATTTATTGAACTATTGCCATTGCGTGAATTAATCGCAAAGAAATAGCAGAAAATTGATATATATCCCTTTATTGAACTTGATGGTCATCACAATATTCGGACTGATGGTCCATTAACACCAACTTTTCTCTCAACCTAAAACTATTGCGATTGTGAATCGCAATCGCAGAAAAATGAATACACAACCCATTCTTGAACCTAACTGCAATTGCAACGAGAATGTTGACCGTACACGGTCAAAGGTTTAGTCTCCGCAAGATGCTCCACACACTTCA
>JBCAUG010572606.1:0-14540 GCA_038406175.1 Haplosyllis leylae | reverse complement strand
GTGAGAGTCTGGCCTGGGGGGGGGGGTACTCAGGCCCACAGCTGGGGGGGGGGGTCCTCAGGTCCCCAGGTGGGGGGAGGGTACTCAGGCTAAGTACCCCCTTTCCGGGATAGGACAGCAGAGTGATCACTTGCAAGTCCACGCAAGAGGACTTTCTTGTTTTCCTTGATAATTTGGCAACCATTATGGTAAATTAAACTAAGGTTGATGCTCAACATACACTGAATCTTGACGCCAATAGCTTCGGAAAGGATTTGGTACAGTTCAACCCTTGTCTCTGCCACATGCTTTAAATGTTTGTCTCTCTTCTTAGGATCGTTCTCAGACAGTTTTGAAGCTTCCGTCTTTGAAGAACTTAACCATTTGTCATATTTCTGGCTGAGTTTCTCGAGTCGTAACTTCATTTCCTGGAATTTATACTACATTTTGTGATATCCCTTCCGGAAAAAGTGTTTACCATAAAAGGCATCCATTTTCTGTCTCAGTTCACAAAGAACCTAACTGCCGAATATGAACTTTGAACATATTACAGACTACATTGTGTGATTGATAAAATTCTTCTAGTTACCTGTGGAGAAAGGTTCGCGACTTTGGCGGACGGTTTAGCTTCGCTGACCAGATCGGCCAGCAGATCTCGTTCTAGTTCATGCTTGTTATCAAGCTGCTGCAATACAACTACCTGCAAGTTGGATTTATCTGAAACAAAGTGTCAAGTGTTAATATCAATGCGTTCGTTTTATTGACTAGGGATGAAAATGAAGGAAAACATTCCGATTTGCTTCAGGTCATGGAGAATAACCCCACAGATGGCCAAAATACCGTTAGCTTATTACTTCTCACAAAACATATTATTTTACAATTTTTCCTTTCATTATTCCATGTTTCTTAATCACTGCGAAAAATTACCTTTCGTAGCATCCAGTGCGTTCTTTTTCTCGTCATTCTGCAGTTGCGTCGACAGTGTAGAATAGATCTGATTCTTATTTCCACGGAAAAGCTGCATCATTTGGCGTCGCTTCTGTCGCGCCTCAAGACGCTGTTTAGCAACGAGCAACTGCTTCTCTTTCGCCGCGGCCAGGCTACATATACGAGATTTTGAAAATTGTTAGTGAAGTTTTTGTTTTATAGTTCGAATCCTGAAATATCACGTATTTTGAAATATCAATAGAAAGTTATGTGCGGCTGGGAAATGGGTGCAGCGCTCTGACACATGTTGCTTTGTAGAAAGGTACGTTATGAAATCCAATTATCTGTGTGAATGGGCACACCTCAGGGCCAGGCACAGGTAAAAACAATTTCTAGGCGCTGACCTAACCCTACTTCAATATCAACGTCATTTCATAATAAAGTCAAATAAAATAAAGTGACAAACTCATTTGGGATTGAAATGTTTTCCAATTGAGGGATTTTTCTGTATGAAGTTCCTTTCCTACGTTTGATTTGGATTTGTTTGCGCGTTTTTCCACGCATTTTTCACTAATATTTTCAAATTACAATTTAAGAAATGTTTTCCCAACTCTTTAAGATCTTGAAGAATAAATATACGTTACAGGAAAGAAAAAATCATCCAAATACCCAAAAATATATGTTAGTTTCTATCTTTGTATTTCAATAGCTACAAAGTTTTATATTATCAGCGTACACTAAGCTAAAAGTTTTACAATTTTCAGATTTGTCACGAATTTGACGATCAGCACTTGCTGTCCAGACTCTGAAAAGGTTCACTGAGCCAACTAAAGAAGCAAACTATGATATTATCTCACAAATAAAATCTCTGTTTTAGTTCTTGAAACGCACATCTGTAATTGCTACATTACATAAACATTTTTAAAACAACCAAACCTTTCATCATCCCTGTGAATAATAAAATATTTTTATCGATAGTTAAGTAATAAATTAGTATTGAAAAATAAATGATTTTTGAAAAATATTTACTTTACCTAAATTTAACTATATCAAAAACATTTGCTCACTTTCATCTTATAGGTACATGAGCAGTAATAATTCACGCAAGCTGACATGCAAATGATGGGCGCATAACGCTATTTTGCGTACACACACTAGCGAGATATAAAGGTATTTTTGCACTTGGCGTTTTTCGGCCCTTAATTCTGACCATCCAAAATGGGTTGAATGCATTCGTGTGGTTGAACTGTGTCAAAATGTTCAAAGGTGTCGTTGACAAAAACGGTCCGAAAAACGCTACGTGTAAACACGCCTATAGTACACCATTGGCCTGTTTTTCTTTTACAGCCACTTACTTTTCTTCCCAAGTCTTTTCCTGGTCTTTTGCCATGTTCATGAGAAGAGCGGCAGTATCCAGCTTCTCTTCCCGCTGTAGCCTTCTCTGTTCCCTGTGCATGCGCGCCAACATGAGTTGACGCTGTCTCTCCTGCTCGAATTTGTTCATAGTTCCGTGCAGGGAAGCAAGGAGGGCGGCTTTCTCATCTTCAAAGTGATGATCTAGTTCGGCCAGGATATTCTGTAGATATATAATCGATGTTTGCTGTACAATGCGTTAACTTGCGAGACTATCTGACTCTTTGGAACCGAAAAAATTGGTACCTATTTTAAATTTCACAAAGCGTTCGGAAGAATTGTTTTTGTCTGAGTACCTTTCTATTTCTAAACATAGGAGTCTTCTTGACATACCTTTCTTTTCTTTCTCTCTTCCTTTAACTTCACTTCCTCTTCTTGATCTTGTATGGCATCTAATATAGCTTCGTCACAATTCAGTCCCTTTCCTTCTCTCTCTTTGATTAATTCTTGTCTTCTTTTCAGTCGTTCTTGAAAGCGTCGCTCTTGGTCAGCTTTTGATTCTCCCAGTTTTCGTCTTAGTTCTGAAATGACAACGAACATTCAGGCAAAGCTCAATTTGTGTATAAGTTGACAGCGACTTATTTTGAAGCAAAGCTATCAAAACATATGGTACCTTCTTCTGTTTCTTTGACACCAGCCAGCATTGCCTCAATTTCGTCGAACTTTCCTTCTCTTCTAAGTTTTCGCTCTTTGAGCTTTTGTCGGACAAGCATTTGTTGTCTTTGTTTTTCAGAAAGACGCGCCCATTCTAGTTCACCATATTCCTTCATCAATGCCTGACACAAGTAGAAAAATATTAAATTCTTAAATATAAATGGGGAAGTCCAAGAAAAATGCCCACCTTCAAAAGCTTTTGAAACCATAAAACCATATAAGGATATTAGCAATAATCATTTCATAAGAAGTAGGTTTACCTCCATCAGCAATTTATCTTTCAGAGCATCATATTTTTCTTGCAACGCTTTTACCACTTCGGTATCTTCCTCTTTGAGCTGATCTTCGCTTTCAACTGTTGAATTTCCTTGTTCTAACAACAAGGTTGCTACGTTTTCGTGCCATTTCTCTTCACGAGCCATATTTTGCGCCAACTTTAACTGTTTCAATGTTTGTAAGTCCTGCAATACAGACAGAATCCGGTCTACATTCATCGTAATTGTACGGAGGATGCATTTTCACTGTGCAGCGCAAGATTGAAGAGCGCATCGTTCGGTTAGAAAAATGTCTTTTGACATACCCTTAGCATTCGTTTATTACCTTTGATTCAAGATTGGTGATCATATTTTGCGCTTCGTTATCTTGCATCTGCTGCAAATCCGCCAACAAAGCTACTCGGATGGCCTCGTCTGAGCTGTCCTTGTTCTGATCATCCAAAACTTCTTTTCGTACTTCAATTTGAACACCAAGAGATCCCTTGACAAAAACAACATTTTAACAATTGAAGTATTATTTATGATTTTGATTTTTCCTTTAGCAACAGTAATTTTCGATGCATTACCCGTACAACACAAGACATGTCAGAAGTTTACTATTCTACGAAAATATTCAAACTGTTACAAATAAATTTCAGATAGACCTTACCCTGAACATTTCATATTGATCCTCAGGTACGAGACAGTTGGCATCCTTGAGCTGAATTCTCAATTCTCTTAACTCGTCGAGTTTATCATTCCTTTCTTCTCTATTTAGGGTCTTGCATTCATTCCTGTATTCCGCTACCTGGCTATCATCGAACATCTGTAAATATTATTTTTAGCTGATCAGATTGCATCATAAAAGATCAAGCAAAATTCTAATTGAAAAAAACGTTTTCGAGGACAATCGCAATCTGTCATCATGTTACAACATTTATACTCAATATGATTGGCAATGTTTCTCATTGTCTTGAGTTTGCATCCAATTACATAAACTTGGTCTAGAGAAGGAGACCAGCATTGACGAAGTACCTGCAGCAGTAACTCCCTTTCGTCTTCGTGTTTCATTTCGACTTCTTTGATAATGGCATCCTGCCAGCCAATCACATCATTTGGATTGCCAGGGTCGGGAACGCTGATGCCTTGTGTTCCGGTTCCTTGTTTTCTGGATGCCAATCTCGCAGCTATTCTCTCTTTCGCAAGTTGTTCCTGATTCTGTCGCATCTCTTCAAACCTAAGACACCAGAAGTTGTTCTATTTATTGTTATGACCAGGCTGCAGCCGGGAGTCATCTTGTTAAGCCCGTCGTGTCGTTTAGAAGACAGACACACAGATTCTTATATTTTAGTATGAATAGACAAGTGTTTTGCAAACATCGAACTTTGTGAATAGTTGATCCTAAAAATCACATCAGACTGAGTTTGTTTTGAAGACGTCAATTTTAATTCTGAAAACAAAATCTGATACGTCTATTTTCGTGGCCAGATAGCTTCTCATTCTCCATGTACATATCATTACCTCTGCTCAGTTTCTCTGTGTAATCCAAGTACCAGAGCGGCCGCATCGAACTGTTCCTCGCGTTTTGCGCGTCTGTGTTCACGTTTCAGCCGTGCTAACATCAGTTGCCTCTGTCGCTCCCTCTCGACACTATCTTTGCTTTCGCTAAGTTGTTTTAACAAAGCTTCTCTCTCCTAAAAGTATAGTTCAGAAGAATACAGAACAGTCCCACAGGTATTCTATAGCAGCTTTACTTTTCGCTGTGTCAGCAGTTTTACTTACATCATCATATTCTTTTTGTAAATCCAATAATATATTCCTTTTCTTCCTTTCCTCCTCCTCTTCCCTTTGGATTTCATCTTTCTCCAATATGTCACATTCTTCTTCAGTCATTCCTAAAACAAGATGTGCTCAATTTTTCGAAACCCGCATAGCAAACTCTGAAATATAAATATATTCCTCAACAATATTCTGAAAGAAAAAATAATAACAACAATAAGATTTTGTTTCGAATACCCTCAGCTAGTCTCTGCTTGCGTTTTTCAAGTCTCTCCTTGATCTTACGTTCTTGTTCCTCCTTATTTCTGCCCAGTAATCGATCCAGTACTTCTTTGTCTTTCAATGCGTCACCTGTAAAGTAATTCAACGGCTGCTTCTCTCTATGTTGTATTGGATAAGATAAAATGGAACCACACCCTTAAGACTCGTTTTGAGTGGTCAATAGAAAATTAACCATGAACATAAGCCGTTTCTCTTTTCTCTAAAAGACCGGTACCGCGTCTGAATAAAAATTACTTCTAACGAATGAATTATTATCAGACCAATCAGAGCATTTATCTCGTCTATTTTTCCTTCTCTTCTAAGCCTTCTCTCCTTCTTCTTCATCTCTAGTACTTTCCTTTGTCTCTGTAATTCCGTAAGTCTTTCCCAATCCTTTTCTCCCATCTGCAGTGTAAGCAGGTACACACCGAAGATAAATGTTCCTCTCCAGAAGATTACTGGCAGTTTTGGCGATGATAGATAACTTGTTCTTAATTATTTGAAATTATATGTACAGAAAATACCTCTTTAATGAGAGCTTCAATGATGAGTTTCTCTCTCAGGGCGTCATATTTTCCATCAAGAGCATCAAACAATTCATCCTGTGCTGTTGAATGACCTTCGTCAGTGCTAAATAGCAGATCAGCCACATTTGGGACAACTTCGTTCTGTTTCTCCTGCACTATAATTTCTTGGCTTTTGATGAGTTCTTCATTCGTCTGCGAATAGTATTTTGAATGCAATAGACTGACACTTCAGAGTTGAACTGCAGTTTTACAACAAAAATTTGCAAAGACCTACGTGCAGACATAACTTCGTAACGTACCATATCTTGCATATCGTCCACATAGGCGGCAGTTTCTTTGTCCTGCAACTGCTGCAGATCAGCCATAAGAGACACGACTACTTTGTCTCTGGTTACATCTTCGCCTTCGCTTTGTCTGCTCAAGGTCAGTGATCGACCTTCACCCTTCACCACTGCAGCTTCTCGTAATATTGCCAACTGATCTGCCTTATTTTCTACGGCAAAAATAGTGAAATCGTGATGCAATTACTTTGTAAAAGACTCTATGTGTTTCACAGACGAAAGTCGCAAGAGTCAATGTTAGTAGTTGTTACATTACATACCAAGAGGAATCTCAGATCTTTTAAGTTTCAATTCCGTGACCTTATCTTCTCTATCCACTCCAGAGCTCCCTTGAGCCCACAGTTGTAAATCCTCGTCTGGTGGAGAATCCAGTAACTCCTGTAATATCAACCGCTCCTGTTCCTGGCGTGATTCTAACTGGCTTAAGACTGCTTCCTAAAATGTGAAGATACAAAATTTATGAGATTCGAACATATTTCTGTTCACACGTTATACTTGGACCTCATTTAATTGAAGACTAAACGTTAATAGCACCTGTAATGTTGTCAAGTCGCCGTCGCGAATGATAGGAATGTCATCTGATCCCTGTTTGCCCTGACCGCGTCTCTTACGTAGCTCTTCTAGACGCTGTTGGGCCAACTGTTCATGCCGCATTCTGTCTACCTTCATTCTGAAAACAATTTCAGCAAAAAGAGAAATTTACAGGACAGCCCAAATTTCCGTCTACTTTCTCAACAGATAGAGTCAATAGACATCAGAGATCATTCATGGCACTCACTTTTCCAGTAATTCTGCTTGTTGTCTTTCTGCTAGCCCGACCAACACTGCAGCGCTCTCAAATTTGTCAGCTCTTAAAGCTTTCTTCCTTTCCTGTTTTAATCTTAGCAATTCTTTCTGCCTCTCTTTCTCACTCAGATATTCCAAGTTAAGACCTATGATCATACAGAAGTTTACCATATTTCATGATGGTAACTACCTCCCAAAATATATTGGCCAGACATCGTGGGATAGGACTCCTCCCCCCCTCCGATCTCTGAAAAAAAACGACGGTTCGTACCTCTTAGTCTAGCTAAAAGAGCCTCCTTTTCATCTTCAAATCTATTGTTAAGATCATCCAGTATGGAACCTTTCGTTTTGACCTCATCAAAGTCATCATCATCATCAGTGTCATCTGGATTTAAACCTGTTGTGAATAGATAATATACCCTTATCATCAAACTTCAAAAAACATCAAATAGAAATGTGAAGTAATTTTCCTAAACAATTGTACGATACCCTGTTCGATACGTTTTTGCCTTCTTGCAAGTTTCTCTTTTAGTTTTCTTTCATGTTCGGCTCTGTTATTGCCCATCAGTTGTTCAAGAGCTGCTTCATTCTGAGAAAAGTCGCCGAGTAATTTGTTGATTTCATCATAACGTCCTGTGTAGCGCAGAAAACAATTAGTTTTTTTTTTTACAGATTTAGAAACACAGATTGATTCATTTTTAAATTCTGACATACTGTGCTTAATTTCCTACCTTCTCTGCGCAGCTGTCGTTCTTTCCTCTTGAGTTCAGCAAGCCTAAGCTGACGTTGCTTCTCTGTTAAATTCTTCCATTCCTGCTCTCCAGCTTGTTTCATCAAGGCTTCTAGTAACAGTTGATCCCTTAGTGCATCATATTTCTCCTCAAGGGCCTACAAAGATAGAATGTGTCACTTTCCGCAACCATTAAAAGATGGTTTAACCACAACGCCTCGTTCAGTAAATAGCCTCAAGGGTTCATTCTGTTGCCTCTGTCAAGCGTTCCTATCATGGACACAACTTACAACTCTTAAGGAAGATGCAGGGGTTTCTTTCATACCTCGTAGGTATCATATCATAATGATAACATGATATTTTTCAGAATACCTGTATCAATACATCGTCAGTCAGACCTCCCTCGTATCTCGTGAGTACAGCTAAAACATTCTCAGCTGATCTCGAGTGCCGACAACTGATCTCGTATTCGCGATTCCTCTTCAGTTTCTCTTCATCCTAAATTTATAATTATTTTGGTTATCTAATTAAAACCCCAATCTTAGGCGGATTTTGTCAAATGAAAGAAATAATTTCCCGTAATAGTTCAGTGCAGGACGCATGCACTTACTTCAAACGTTACTTTTAGTCTATTAGCTACATGCAATATGCAACAGATTACAATGTGGGTTTTCCGCTCTGTGGCCTTGCTTTCAAAGTATATGGCATCGTACCATGCCGTGTATCTTTTGAAGTGCTTGGGCGAGTTCATGATCTTGTGTATCCTGGAGTTCAGTGAGCAATGTAACTGTGATGTAACTGTAACTCAAACTGTGATCTCCCCCAAGCATCATCTGCACAGAACGAATAGCAGCTGCTTCTTCTAAAATGTCCAAGTTTTCTTCTTGTTCGTCTGCAACATATGTACAAGTTATACTTATTTTCTATTATCCTGTGGCATACACTCCAAAATTGGCCACAATATCAAAGCTTATCTACGAATTGTATTTCAATGAGTAAAATTCTTCACAGTTGCCACACTCTCATCAAGATAGAATTCCCTGTCTTTTCCCTGAGTTCTAAAGTTTTTCTGTGGTATTTTTTGGCATTAGAAAAACATTTATCCCACTACTATCCCACAGAGATATACTTCCAGTAAGCCCTTTCAACCTATAATCACAATAACATAATTCCATTTCTCGGTTTACCGAATCAAAATTTACTACAAAAGTTAAAAAGGTCACAGGACATCCCACCACAACCCTATTATATTCTTTAATTTTTGAAAATTCAAGACTTTTCCTAAGTTGGAGGTAAATTACCTGTGTACAAACTTGTTTTAAATATTTTTATGAATGAAATGAAAATCCAAATTCCATGTTTTCCCTGTGCCGTGGTAATCCTGTCCTTACCTTCTGTTTCTAGAGTCATGTTAAGTCTTTTAGTTCTCAATTCTCCAAGTCTCTTCCGTCTTTCTTCCTCGTCCCATTCCTTGGCAACTTCCCTCAGTTCATTCAAACCAGGATCCTACAACATAAGTGAAAATTACAAATTCTACAACAATTGTTTCAGAACCCTAAGGAGCTGTGTAGGTCAAATGTTTGTAATTAGTTTCGTATCAGTCATTTATTTACTTGTACCGCTTTCATTGTTCAACTACTGCTCAGGTAGCTTACCTGCAACATGTTGAGTAATATTTCTCTTTCTTCAACGTGTTTCTTTTCCATTTCTTTCAGAAAAGATTCCTGCCACGCAATAAGATCACCTGTGAGATAAATTTAACAACTTCATAAGATTAGTCACATCTTACGGCCTGTTCACATCGACCGATTGTGTTTCCGACCCGACAATGTTTGCAATAGGGTTTCCGATCTCCAAAAGAAATTTGTACAATGCCCATTGATGTCTGAAAGAATATCTGAACCCGGAATTGGGAATTGGACTACTGTGTTAGTTTCTGCATATTACTACAGACCCCATTAATCTGAAAGAATATCTGAATCGGAAAGAAAAATCGGTCAGGTCAGTGCGAATAATTTCTGTACTGTTTAGTTCCAATACAAAGGCACCTTTTTCTGGCCTTGCATATTCGTCCAGTTCTCTTTCAAATGTATATCCTAGAGCGAGTTTTTTCTGTCGAAATTCTGTACGAAGTTTAGCTAATTGCTTCTGTCTTTCTCGATCAGTCTTGTGTCTGAAAAATTGAATCAAATACTTTTAAACAAAATAAATCCTATGAAGAATACATATCATTTGAAATGAAGGCATTCAAATTGGATCTTACAACTTATAGACGTTAATTTTTCAATTATTTTTACCGCTCGATGTAGAAGGTAAAGGTTTTTACAGGCGTGTGTCTGTTAACAGGGGGGGGGGGAGTTACTCCCTGGTCTCTGGTCCTAGGTCCTTTTCTGGGGGGGGGGAGGGCGTGGGGGATCCGATACCCCAATCAGGTCTGTAGCCAGGGAGTACCCCCCGGCCAGAATATGGGTACCCCCACACTGTACAGGACCACTGATATCTTACGAAGGTATGAAATACACAGTTACCTCGTAATCAGTGCTGCCTGAATTCGTTCAGTTAAACCAACTTTTGGCGCCGCCATATCAAAACACTCAAATTCCTTCTCTGCCCGCGCTCTTTCAATTTTCAACATAATCAGGGGAACTTGTCTCTCTCTTTCACTTCGTGACTGGAAGTCAGGTGACCTTAGTAACCTAATTAAATTATCCTGCTCAGAGTAAAAACGTTGCAACAAGTCTGCCAGTAGATTGGTCGACCTCACCTCAGACGCTGGTGTCTCATCTATAATGGAGCAAAATAAAAACACAGTAACGTACACATAGGTTTGCAGAAAGCATTCAATCTATGTGTAAAACACTTTTTTTTCAATCATCAATTAGGAATTTAATTTTAAGTATAGTTTGCAAAACCAGGGTATTTCAACCTTTTTCATCACCGTGTGTATTGACGAAATACTTGTGACATATATCTGTGTCCGACAGGACAGGGAGGTAACCCCCCTCCCTTCCCCGCACAGGACAGGGAGTATCCCCCTAGACATGACGGGGGGGCTATCCCCCCCCCCCCACCGGACAGGTTACACCGCGGGCGGTATGCCTCTTGCGATAACGCAGGAGGATTTTCTTGTGAAAGAATAAATGAATCTGAACAAGTAAGTCACCTACCTGATTCAACGTCCCCATCCTGTTGTGCGACGAAATTCTTAATTCTCTGTCTGTATTCACTCGGAGACTCACCCATCAATACTCTTACACTGCAGGCCAACTCCTGCAAGAAAAATTAACACATATACATTGAATACTCCTGCAAGTAAAAGAGGTTCCCCGATGGTCTGACACCTTTGGGTTTGGTATAATCTTAAATGGAATTACACTGATACGGTGCACATTCACACACAATATAAGTATTATGTGGACTCACTTTTTCCAAGGGAATTATTAAGTCTGCCATCTGTTCCAATTTTCCGTCCTGTCGTAATTTTTCTTCCTCCTTTTTCTTCTTCAGGACTCTTCTGTGTAATTCACGCTCATCCAGTCTACAAAAAAAGCACATTGTACTCACTGCACAGTCTACTCTAAAACATGCAATATCCAACACACGCACCATCTTTAATAATGCACCCATACTTGGACATCAACATAGCTAACCTTTCCCAGGCCAGGCCAATCTCTAGCTTTAGACAGTGCCTAAGCATCACCATTCGCAAAGCATCATATTTCTCTTCCAATGCTGCGATGTACGTTTTCTCATCATCAGTCAGTTCAAATGAACCAAGAATGACAACTGCCATACAGTCGCAATGCTCTTCTTTACGAGCTTTCCTGGCTTGTAATTTCACATTTTCTAAGTCTTTTTCAGTCTAAAAAAATACCATCACAGCAGATTTGACCATAATGAAGGTAGAAGTGAAACATTTTAATTCTAGGATTTTTCCCATTTAAAATCATTACTTATGCTGTCTGCACTCAAATTACAAATAGAAAAGTTCGACATGATGTGATACCTTTAAATGAAGCCCTGGTAATAAAGAATCAAATTCTGCGTCCTGTTTCTGCTGCAGATCTGCAAGTATTGATGTATTGGCCATATCCTCGGTGACTTTGCTGTGAATTTTCCTCATATTATCCAATTTGTTTCGGTAATATAGTCCAACACCTAGTGACAAAAAGCCAGTAACAAATACAAAATAATTTAGTTGATTAACAAAAGGTGATTTTTTTCTAAATGTAACTTTTTTAAACACAGTAAAATCACACGAAACAGATCGCAATGTAAAGCAAACACATACCTTCTTGGAGTAATTTCAGATGTTGCGACTTTTGTGAGGTTCTATATTCTGTTGTGCTGTCTCGCCAACTTTGCCTTTGACTTCGAAGACTGGATAGTTTGGCTGCACGTTGTTCTGGTGTGAGCTGTTTGGCAGTAGACTTAATACTGCTACTTTCACGTCCTTGTAAAGCATTTATTAGTACCTACATCAATAAAATTCGTCAGAATATTTACTTTGGAGTGTTTTCACAAACCGGGAACGTCTTTTGTCCATCATTTTCTTGTGAAACTTTACCTCTCTTTCCTCTGCGTGCTTCCAAGTTATTTCCGCTATTGCAGCCAGTTGCAAATCAACAATACTCTGGTTTTTACTTTTGACATCTTCTCCCAGCGGCAGCTTTAGACGTTGTCCCCTGTGTTCCTTGAGGCGAGTCTGTGCCAATAGCTCTTGCCTCAAACGATCAGGTTCAAAACTAGAATAAAAAACAAAATCGCACCTACAATTCACACTAAATCCATTCAAAGTTGACACAAAGCTTGTATTTTCAAAATACATTGATTCGTATTTTTACCTTTGGGACTTATGTTCCTGAATTCTTTCACCTAATCCTACTGCAGCAGTTGCAGTGACAAACGAATCATCAAGATTTCCAACAACGCGCTGTCTGGAAAATCGACAGAATGATGTTGTGATCACAGACTTGGCATGTGCACCTCGCGATGACCTCAGTACGGACATAAGTAACTCTTTCTCCGATACAAAACGGTCATTTAGGTCAATTAAAATGGCTCCACACTGTGTTGGCCCTGAAAAAGTGTGCATTGCATGTTGAACAAATTATCAATAACCAGACAACTTTGGTCTATGAAATGTTGAACTCGACATAAATTAAAGTTGATACGCAATAATAGGCTTACTTCTCGGAAGGCAAATGTTGAAGATCTTTTTATTCAAATCAACAAACAGTTTACAATTTCAGTGCAAAAGAAACAAAAACATACTTTTACTTGCGGATTCCAATTCCTGCCTCAAAATAAGTTCTGTCTCGTTTTCAGTTTTTCCATCCGTTTGAAGGTTCAATTGTCTTTGACGGATTTCCGTCTTTTGTTTGTCATGATCCTCTCCAAGAGGCCCTATAAGTCCGAGGAGAGTGATGTCTTGAGTTGTCTGAAATGCAAAAAGAGTTTTCGATTATAAATTGAGAAATATCTGACATTTGTCAAACCCTACTTGTTAAAATCTCTCAGAAACAAACAAAGAAATTAGAAACCTACTTTATAACCAAGTAGCTGATGCACGTTATTGTTCAGAATGCCATCTTTCCTCAGTCGCTTCTCTTCCATTTGCAGTTGATTAAAAGCCTCCAACTGATCAGACTCACTCAGTGATGACCACATTTGACCTGGATAAAATAACACTTTGAAAAATACACAAACCTAACGATATTTATTGCACTTAAGTCCCAACCATAATGTCTCTTAAGTATTTCATGATTATCTAACCTGCGTCATCTTTCAACATTTCCATGAACAGTTTCCGTCTCAGTATGTCGTATTTTATTTCGAGGGCATCTAAAAGGTCATTTACTCCAACATTTTCTTTCGTTCTTTCCGCTACCTCTTCACCACGATCAATTCCGTCATCATAAAGGAGACCTTCCAGCCCTTCCTTTTCCCATCTTTAATGCATAGTACACAGAAATAAAAGACATTAATAAGATATAGATTTTTGTATGTCTTTATTCTATTGGCTTGTGAAACGTCTTTGATAGAACATGGCCTGAAAAAAGGGAAACACAACCCTGTATTTGCTCGGGATTTTAAAGTTTATGTGGTGTATGTATGTATGATCTTGAGCAAAGAATACATTTTGTAGTACTTCTTTAAAATCTATCATTGATAACCATCCCCCGATTCCTTGCTGTGGTGATGTTACAATAAAGAGAAATCGCTCCTCACTTTAATTTGACAATCAGAAAATTTGGTCACACAACCAATTTCACTCCACTACTACAACGTACCTATTATGCTTCCTTCGAGCCAGTCGTTTTGTCTTTTCTTCGTACTCCTGTCTGTACCTCGCATCCGAACCACTCTCACTTTGTGCTTTCCTTAGTGAATCAAACTCAAGTTGCACAATTCCCTTCTGCTCATCTTCTAGACGTCTTCCTTCATCCTCCATTTCTGCTTCTGAACTGGCTGGGCCCTCCGGTACACCGCACAGCCACAAACGGATCTCGTCAAAATTTACATCAGCCTAAAATTGCAAAGGCTAAATAGACAAAGTGTTGAGAAGGTTGACACTGGGTTTACCTCACAATAAGGAAAATGCCATCATATATGAAAATAACGATGAACAAGAAAGTCCTCCTGCGTGAACGCAAGAGGCATACCGCCCGCTGCGTAGCCAACCTAACCCCGGGGAATTATGTGCCCCCCAAAAAAAATTTTCAAAAAAAATTTTTTAAAAATATTTTTAAAAAAAATTTAACAAGAATTCTTATCAGAATTGTGTCACACCGCATGAATCAGCTTGTATGTGATATTATTTTT
The DNA here is from genome assembly GCA_038406175.1 of Haplosyllis leylae. Classification (NCBI taxonomy): domain Eukaryota; kingdom Metazoa; phylum Annelida; class Polychaeta; order Phyllodocida; family Syllidae; genus Haplosyllis; species Haplosyllis leylae. The sequence goes on along the minus strand of JBCAUG010572606.1, from coordinate 64 downwards.
GTATGCATTACGGTTAATTAGTGAAAAAATACAATACATATGAGCATTTTACTGATTGTATTTT
>JBCAUG010572495.1:0-14540 GCA_038406175.1 Haplosyllis leylae | reverse complement strand
CTTTCCTTCTTGTTTATTACTGTTTTATCTTAGCTAGCTTTAATTATTATAGGCAGGCATTGTTTTAAAAGGTGTTCGTCATTATTCCCTTACAATAATTTCGCACTCACAGGGTGAGTGATACCAACAGTCTTTTATCTGCACAACGAATACCCGTTTTTCCATTTGAAATTTATCACTGACCTGAAGAAATTATCATATTTCATTTCAAAAGCTTGACTTGGCGTGATTCTGAAAAAGACATGACACACCATTTTTTCCGGTCAGTAATTGCTGTTTCCAAAGAAGTGAAAAATTACCAAATGGAAAGTTCCAAAAGAAATAAGAATTTTTACAGTGGGTGTCATTGGAAAGTGTCTAAAGAAAAAAGTTTAGAGAATTTTTGAGGACAAAAATCACCATAGCAACTGTTACTTACCATCCACATCCACCCGAACTGTGAGCGATTCTCCGTACCGGATTGTGAGTGGAAGTTCCACTCCAGGACCCGAAAGTCTGGGTGGTAATGGCGGCATCTCATCGAAAGAATGGTCAACCTGGATAAACAGAGAAATACAAAAGTACAATTAAATAGATTTCGGTAAATAATCTCGCAATTGTTTCCTTTTTTGTTGCTTTCAGGACACCTGGCAATGCAAAGAAATTTACTATTCTGAACACGGACATTTTTTCAGAAAAGTCACTGGCTCAAAGGGTTCCACAAAACACTGTTGCATTTACCGTGAGTTGTGAATCCAGTAACAAGACAGTTCGGTTGTAATGAAGCTATTTATTTCAAGAGGAATGCATCAAACCTTAGCCAAAATACAACAATAAAAATGAATAAATCTAGAAGGTTCAACGTTCATTTTTGTGGAAACTATACTTTATACATTGAATTTTAGTCCATTTATTTTTGGGTTGCAGTGTTTGATTAATAGGCTTTTGAAATGCATTTCTTAAAATAAATTAGATACTGTAATAGGCCAGTCAACTTCATTTATTGAAGAAAATAGTAAATCCAAGAGACATTTAGCAATCTATCTCACCATCACATCGATGGTAATCGGTTTCCATATTCAATTCGTTCAGATTAAAAAGATCAAAAATAAAAAAATACATATTGAAATTTAACTACATTTACTTGTTTTTCTATGTACTCCTTGTGGCAACAAAGTCACAGATACTTAATTATTTCTTCAAGAACTCATGACACTTCTGCCTGTGTTATAACATATCTTTCGAGTTTGTCCAATTGTTTTAATCTCTTTGAAAGAGTAAACACAAAGAAACCTCGACTTCAACCCGAACTATCTTATTTTCTCCAAACGTGATGCTGCCGTCTGTGTGAAATTATGCACAGGTGGATCCAGAATTCCCCAGAGAAGGACCCAACCGTCCCCAGGGGTGTACGTATGTCATCCAAACTTCGTGTAAATGTTCTTAAATGGAATTGACAGAGGTGTTGTGTCTTCGGCTCCCCTTTCGATCCGCTAACAAATCAAATCAAATCACCCGGGAATATCTGATTAATTAGTTCTCTTCAGTCTGCAGCTCGTAATTTGGATCTCTATTTTTGATTTTTGATTTCCAACCATACTTTCTATCAGTTCTAAAGTTATTTCCACTCCAGATAAATTTTCTGCATTCAGATAGGTCACTTCATCCCTCTGGTTCAAAATTACTTACATTTACAGGAAAGTCCTCCTGTGGACATACCGCCCGGGCCCCCACCACACAACTGTCCTGGCCCTGTGCAATGGGGGATTGGGAGGGGGGCGGAAGGAGAGGGCTAGGGGGATGAGGGGGGATGGAGGTACCCCTGTCCTGGTTGGGGGGAGGGGACCGGAGGGGTGGTACCCCCGTCCTGGTGGGGGCAGGGGAGGGCAAAGGGAGGAAGGTACCCCTGTACTGGGCCAGGGGAGGGATGGAACCCCTCTCCTGGTCTGGGGTGCCCCTCCTTCTGCCCTCCCACAGAAAGGACCAGGAACCAGAGACTGGGGTACCTTCCCTCCCTCTCCCACCCCGTCCCCTCTCCCGTAGACGAACAAACAAGGTGAAAACATTACCTTCCCTCGTACTACGTACGCGGGCGGTAATAACGGCACCGAATGAGACGACAAACGGGAATCAAGGATTTTAGAGCGAAACATATCAAGGTGTCATAAACCATGTCGAATTCATCAAAGCACCAATAATAGAGAGTCTACATCACAGAGCAAAATAAATGGCGTTATTTAATAGTCATTTAAAAGAATTAACCTGATTTTGTTTGAATGGAAATAATTTTTAAACAGAATAATCACTAAGTTGCGTGACGTTGAAAAATGAAGTCGACAATCAATTTTGTACAGATATAGATTCGTAGTTAAACGATTCAATAGATTTTAATTCAAAATTTTCAATGCTGCTGACATATTAGAGAAGAGATTGCCCAAAAACGAGCAAATCGTTATTTGTTATTGATACTCATGGGAAGAATTCAAATCAAACTACTTGCATGCTGTCAACATTTTTAAGCAGAAAGAATTCAATGCTTATCCAAGGTAAAGTCCGAAGTTAATTCTAGATCACGGGATCGGTAAAATATGACATAATTGATACTTTGAAAAAGACATTCATGTTATAGATTCTGAAATCTGAAGGTTTAATTAAATAAATGGAATCGTTATAGTTATTTCTAATTTTAGTTTTTCGCGATGGAACAAATGTAACCCAGTTTTGGAAAGTAATAAAGGATCAGTTTATCCATAAAAACCCTGACAAATGGTCCATTTCACACCGGCTTTTTTCTCAACTATTTAGGTTCAAGAATGGGTTGTGTACCCATTTTTGCGATTTTAGTACAAACACAGATATGGATCAATCGCAATGGCGATCGCAATTGCAATAGTTGAGAAAATAGTTGAGCCGGTCTGAAAGGACCCAAAGATAATGAATGTGTTCTGCAAAAACACTCCATTTTGGCTTTGAAAATGACAACGTCGATCCAATTTGAAGAGAATACGACCTATGATACTCTACGCAAATGCATACCGCAGCTTTTAAAATATTCAACATCTGAAATCATTCCTGTCGAGGCACTATCAGTGTTTATGCGAAGAAGGTGAACATACATCATCATCATGTCAACAAATAGCGATTTTTTTAAATCGGCTATTTAACAGATCACAAGCGTAGAAGATGGTGCCGTTTTGACATTTTCATTTTTGCAAGTGAACACACTGAGTTCTCTGCTTGTGGCAGAATTAAGGCCAACCACTTCGCTCATTTAACCATTCTGCTGGTAAACGATATCAAAGGAGAGTTCAACTACTCCACCGAAAACAATGTATCAGTGCGTCTATCCAAATAAATTGAACAGATAGTTTATCTACAATGGCAATTACCTCTCTAAATTTAGATATTCATGTTACCATATTTAGATCAACCTATTTCTAATAATAAAGTTAAAATTTTGGATAATAATCCTGATCTGGCTTTTTTCTATTCTTTCTGACTATTACAATGCTATTAAGAAATTTATAAAATGAAAAAATAAAGAGGTGACTTCTGTGCAGCTTCAATGCCAAAAGTTACAAACTTATTGCAATTTTTTGGACGATATTATACAGTCTGTTTGTGACGTCTGCGATGGATTTTGAAGTCAAAAACATCTTTCGTCACAATTGCCAACCTTCTTTCCTGAACGCTTACTCGCTTGCGCTCAAGCGCTCAACGGTGAATGTAATTGAATGCATACAGAGAGAAACTACTTGACTGTGGTTTTGGTTAGTCTTTTGCGAAAATTATCAGTTCTGAGAATTATGTTTATATGAGATCAAAACGTCGTTTCATTAACTATACACAGGAATAAATTTTCATGATGAAGGCTAGGTGGCGAGTGGTTTTCGCTTCCGACTTATGGCTTATCCACACTGAACTGGAACGCCTGACCTTCATCCTCTGTGATTGATGCAATAAAAGAACATGTGTGGACCATTAGAACATACCCAACTACCATATTCCTACTGTCGAAGAGTGTATCATGTAAAACAGAAAATGTAAAATAACGTAAGCTTACATAAAGGCAAGAAAGGTGAAGAGGCTCTACCCTGCATGAGTAGTCCTGCATGCTCTACAGGAATTGATCTGGTAGGGGTGCCCCCCCCCCCCATGAAAGAATGACACAAAAGTTGGATGTCAAACCAAAACCTAAGCTTGTGAATGTTAATTGCATTAATTTGGCTTGGCCTCTTCCGATACAGCCCCAATATTGAGCCATGACCTTCCACATAGAAAATTATATGTCGATTAGTTCATTCAAACTGTTGGCAACAAAGGAAGATCAGCAGCAACTTAGATTTATTTACCAAGAATATTTTGTTGTGGAGACTTGGTTCGATAATACACACAACACATAGGAGTATTGGCAGCGTGACTCCTAGTCATCAAGAAGTTAAGCAGTTGTAACACTTTGTGGCTTGTTGTGCACAACACATGAGTAAGCATGTAGGCAATGAAAAGATTCAATCTGACTTTTAACGCTGAACGCACACAAACCAGAAGAATCAATGACCCACAAAAAGGACTCATGTTCACAAAAAAATTGGTATTAATTAATAAATTCATTTGTAACAAAATGTATCCACAATCCCCTTTTCCTTGGTATAGCAGAGAACGTTCAGATAAAACTCGCACTGGCAACCGATAGCGAGTACTTTTGATGCAACAGAATGCTGGCCTGCTTTCTCTAAAGTACCATGTGCAGTCAATATAGTTTGAAATAAAATGTACTCGACCCGAAGGAAAAACTAAAGTTGCGTGCAATGCTTCTAATCTGGGCTCAGATTCATATCTGTAGATTTAATTCCTCCCTCAGGTTTGATAATACCAGTAAAGATGAACAATACGATGGAGACTAAAACCTACCTTACTTGAGCCTGATTCATTTTTCCCTTTGTTAACCTTAGAAATTATCCTCTTGAAACTTTTCATTTTGTTTCTTCAGTTTGAGTTCAAAACGTAAAATCGTGCAAAACACATGGCAAGTGAACTTTGACACAATCTTTGTTACGACTTTTCTAATCAATGAGGTATTTTATCTACACCAAATCACTTTCTATCTCTTCATCACAATGCCACTAAACCTCTTTTTCACACTGATTGTTGTGTCAAAGTGCAAGAAATTAGTGCGAAATATTTCTTACCTAGACTGATTAGAATTACAAGTGTGATACTGTTATTCTGTGAGTCTCTTTTCTATCTTACACGCATAGTTCTCCATTGTTCAGCATAAAATTTCACATAAAATGTTTTGTTAAATTAGCTAAGCTTTTTCTTATTGGAAGATCATTCCAATTTCAAATTATATGTCTCACATAGAACTTCGCAATGTCAGGTACGAAAATATTTTCATTGTAATCCAATGAAGTCAAAGAGAACTATGATACCTTCTTGTTCTTTCTCTACCTCTACATCAAAGAATGAATATCTCAATTGCCAGTGCCACCGTTTAGTTCAAAACACCGTCACAGAAAATACACCACGGTGTTTTCTTGTTTATGTACAAACATTTGCTATGAAGCTTTAAAGAGAACCGTACTTATCTCTCAGTATACAAGGACCACCACAGTCCTTCGATAGAAATAGAAAAATGCTTCTTTGTATATTTGTTTACGGGATTTAATCTTTCGTTTTCCAACAGTCATCAATAAGTTATCAAATCAAATTTTTCTTTCCATGGGTTTCTTTTGGTCTGGAAATCAATTACTCGTGACACCTGAACTTCTATATGCTTTGGGAGTCATTGTTATTCTTTGAAACACCACAATTAATGTATCTCAGCTGTTTCCTGCATACATTTGTCCTCCCTGTATGGTAAGCAGTCGAGTTTTTCTATAATTAGTAATTTTCTGCAAAATCCTGGCAGAATTCTACCAGCATTGACATTCAATCGATGCAACCCTTTGGATATAATATTCTGCCAGGATTTCTCAGAAAATTACGAATTATAGAAAAACTCGATTGTTTACCATACAGGGAGGACAAATTTACCTTTCAATGAAACTCAAGAGAACACCTTGAGTTAGAAGAATCATGTTGTCACAAAATATATGAAATGTCATCTAAAAGATTTTCATTCGAAACAAAAATGAATACATTTTCGGCAACAGCCGCGGTTAAATTCTTTTAGATTCTATGAGCTTACAAGACAAACGAAAAAATGTTGGGTGTCCAAGACAATTTCTGTTGAAAGATCCATTCTTCCTGGTTGTGAAAGTGAAAACTCTTAGCTAAATCATTAGTCCTTCACATTTGTCACCCAAAAGTTTTCAACAACTTGCGTAACAATTTTTGTACCTTCGTAATTTTCGTAATTTGACCAATTAGAAACATTGTATCTTTTGTACATGTGGTGAATAGGTTGAAGCTCATCCTGGATTTCTTGGTTAGTTATAAATACCCCATTTTCCTCTGTTTAAACATATTAATTTAGCTGAGGACAAGATGGAGATTTGCAAAGAGGAATAATCAGCTCAACTAAGATACAAAATATTCAGAAGCGAATGTATCATTTAAAACTTAATTGTGAATAATATTTTTTACCAGTAATGTGATCTATCTATCTATATCTTAGACTCTCGCACATGGTACGCAAATATTGTACCAACTAAAAACATAGCTTTGAACAAATATCCGTTCACTTGGGCAAAAGAAGCACGATAAAAGGCACATGAAAAGAACAGTGACAAATTTGGCACGCTCAACAAAGGGTCTTCTCCAACATATGTTACGCAAAGAGTTTGGAACATCAGTATGCTGAATGCTGCCAAGTAGAATTTTATTTTGAAATTCATTCAAAGTTGAAACAATTTTTTTGTTCTCACATATTGAAACCTGAAATCTTCTTATGGCCCTTGTCTGCATTAAAAAGGGCATGCAAAAAATGAAAAGGCGTTTCTTTTCCTGATGGAAATTGGATTTAGTTGCTGAAGATCTTTTAAGAATAGATTCATACACTATCAATGTACCTTTCCCGACAATGAATTGTGTTCTTACTTAAACTCAATGATAGTTGAAAAATATGAAAAATGGCGTACTCCACAAATCCCATTCATAAAACGTATTCCCTTTAAGCAAATTTCATCTCAAGGTAACTCTTTTGAAATTAATTTCACAACTTTAAAAAAGTCAAAAAGAAAAACCTTCGCTGTGATTAACTGTTGTTTAAAAAGTAGTTAAATGCGTCCAACTACATCTTACCTGGCTAAAGCTGTTTTCTTTAGGCTGAATGTCATAATAAAGTGCATAGTAAGGCTTACAAGTTGAAATTGTGAAGATATCCCTTGCTTTCACAAATACAAACATATTCCCTTTTCAGATTAATTTAGGCTCCAAATATTTCCATGAGTGGACTGGCATGTGCTGCATACATGATGAACGTTAAATTTGGAATGGAGTCAGTGTTTATGCAGTGTGTGATTTTGTTTCACTTTGGAGAACGGCAAATTACGTTGAAATGAGCACACAAGGATGTGAGTGGTCTGTTTTTTAAGCTTACACCCTCAGATTGCCATAATTGGTGAATGCCATTAGAAATAATACGTGTTGAAGTTGTGCTGTGGCTTGCATGACAGTGTCTTTGAAACCCAAAGGCTCCTTTCACAAAAACACAATGAGCTTTAGAATTACTCATCGATATATCAACTTCCTCACAAAAGGACATGAATGAACTTCATTGGAAACAAAACACCATGCAGTCCTAATCTTAAAACACCTAAAAGCCCAATCAAAGCTAAAATAATGCATTACTGCATACAAAAGTCAGATTTTGTATCAGGATAAAGAGATTTATTGGAGGGTCGCTTGCACAAGGTGTTTGATACAACGGAACAATGCCAAAAAATACGAAGGATCAAAGACAACTCAATGGTCAAAACACACACACACACACACATACTGCCATAACAGACTACAGTACAAAAACTTAGACCATGAATATTAATGCCAATGAGCATTTCCCTTTCGTGGCTCCACTATGATGCAAACTTATACTCTGATCAATATATACTGTTAATAAAACAGTCGGGCTTAATTTCACTAAATTTTATCTTTGCTACATTTTAAACAATTCAACTATATTGGAGATTGACTGTCCGTTAGAATCTTCTAAATAAAAGACAAACTGTACCTGATCATTGACTTCTTTCAGTTTTACTTCATAACACAACGTATAGTGAGGTTTGAATGATACCACAGCAAAAATATCTCTTGCTTTGATGAACACAAACATTTTATTTAATTCCAGAATTTGAACAAAGGAAAAGAACATGTGAGTGCTAAATACTTAAATGCCACTGAAAACAGTTGAACATATCCCTTGAACATATTTACATCATTACATTTAGGTTGGCAGCATATGATGGCACATATATGTCATTAAAGAAAGAAGAAACCAAACAGGTATGGCAAAAGCAAAAACACCAATGATATGTTTTTGCATGTCAGTTATCTGAAACGGTTATGCAAACTGCCGAATTCGGTGGTAACTGATTCTGAGTACTGTACATGAGTACACTTTGTAAATATCACAGTGGAACGTTGCGAATGGTAGTCAAGGGAGATCAGACATGTTCTCAGTGCTCAGGTAACCTTTGATCTGATCATCACAAATTGATAAATGGCTGACACCACCGGAAGACATATTATTGCCGCCTTGATTTATAGATGAAAATGTTCATATCTTTTTTATCTTTCATAAATCCAGATAAAATCCAGAATCATTGCAAAGGAGGACATGCATAGGAATGTGTTGGGATGAAAAATCAATAACAGAATTTCGCAATGACTTTCTGTTTTCACTGCAGAAATTTTCTACAGTAAAGAGTATTGCCATGCCTAAATCATTTGAAACAAACAGTTAAGACAAATTGGCTGTTGTAATAGCTTCAGTAACCATTAAGTTACTTTAAATTTAAAGTTGTTTCTGACATTATTACTCCCACTGAAAATGTGTCACAAGGATGCATTACACTCACCAGACAAATATAAAATAACATTATGCGCACCTGTCCATTCTTCATTTCTTTTGGTTGTATTTTGTAATAAAGTAACAGCTGGGCTCTGGAAGGTTTGCACAAATTTTCAAAACTAGAAATAATGTCCTTAGGTCGAAGGAATTCAAACATATTTTTGGATAGTATCCCCAATAGCCGACAGTTATTCCATTCAAAATAAAATCAACAAATTGTCAATTCGAAAAATAGATGCAACATACATCAACTGATATTTTCCTGTACATTTCCAAACTGTGCACGACAGAATGTTTACCAAAACAGGGAATCAACAAGACACGGGAATATCCCTGGTTCTTCAAGTTTAAAATGAAGAATGTAAAATTACCAAAACTTTTTCTTCCTACAACCTGTATCGTGGCATAATTGGTCACAAGCATCAAATGCAGTGTGTACCACTGTCTTCAACTTGTGTCTCCTCCTGGTTTGCATGACAGACTTCGAGAAGTAAAAAATTGACAATTTGTAGTCTTGCCAATAAATCATTTCATTTATACATGAAAAGGAAACGAAAATGTTTCAAGTAAACAGAGAATACCTCTAAATTCAGCACGAAAAGCCTAACTTATGGTATTGTATAGTTCACAAAGATGGTATTTTCTGTACAATTAGAAGTATTCAGCTTAGGTACTTGAATGTTTCTTCTCAGAAAAAAAACGCAAGAACCATTTTGTGATCTCCATAATATTACACCAATAAAGTTGCCACTTTCCTCTCCAACATCTTTCATAGTCATAGATTTTCCTCAGAAACGCATTTACATAGATTTATGTGCTCAGAAGTTCATTAGGAAATCAGCACAAATTAACTTCAAGAATAGACTCTGATGCCTTTCTCACAAATTGTACATTAAAATCTACAATTTAGAACTATCGCTTAAAGCGTTATTTTTTAATAAAAGCAATAAATACCTGATCATAAGGCCATTCTTTCAGTTCAATATCATAATATAGTGTGTAGTAGGGTTTATAAGACCACACTGTGAAGATATCCCTGGCTTTCACAAAAATAACCGTGGCATTAATTGTTCTCATTTTACTTTTACATTACCATTCATCCACCAGTGTCTGAAGCAAGAGATTGAGACTGAACTGAACATATGACTGCATATTGTTGCGAGTACAGCATTAATATGCATGCACTTTATGTTTACACACATACACGGCTTTTATGTTTTATTGCAAAATGTACTTTAATTCATATGTCTGAATATTAAAGAGTGTAAACATGGAAATGCAAATCGCCCTACTGAACAAATGATCTCAGTCACCCGGTGGATTTAAATTTGTATTCCCCAAGCAAAAATTTTCATTGAATTCGTCTTTCATATTCTTTTGATTGTATTTATTCACTACTAGCAATGAGCGAAAGATTGTTTGTGAACATTATGGATTTGTAGCGGATTAACGGATGACAGCACTTTTAAGATACACATTGAAGAGATATACCGGATTTTTTACTGCTAGTATGATTTAGTGTGTTAGTAAAACCATTTCATTTTTAGTATATTTTACTTGGGAAATTGATTATTTGATTCCCACAATGAAAAACTCAGGAAATATAAAGAGGAGAAATTGATCACCAGTCAAATTACAAGTCAAAACCAAGAAGATCAATGATTTCAACAATGTGCTTATCTGTGTCAATTAAAACTAATTTGGGATGGCGCTGACCATCTTTTTCGCGTTTTTGTTCAGTTCTAGTAATACTGAAGGACTGTTATTATTGTAACAAAGCCACATCAGTTGTCATACAGTTTAAAAGAGAAGGAAAGAATGAGCGACTCATGAAGAATAGGAAACCCTTGGGATTTCCTGCACAGCTTATGTTCATAAATTATGTGCAAATTCCAATTGTATCTCAAAAGATTGAAAATTCTTTTTTCTTTTCATTTCAAAAATGATTTGCAAAAATTTGGTTTCAAAATGTGACAAAAATGGCAAAGTTTTAGAAACTCTTCCCTAAAATTTGTGTAATACATTTGGAGTTAAACATGTATTTCCCTACTTTCAATAAATATCTTAGAGTATAAATCTTCATATCCATCTCTTTAGTCTCAGAAAGCATTTGAATTTAGTTATAACATTTAGTAAGGTATAACATTCTGATACGCCGCCATTTTTCACTGCACAAGATGGGCAATAAAATATGATCAACCTATCTGGATAGTGGAAAATTGTGCAATCCATTTTTTGTATCTGAATATGAATTTGTAGCGGATTAATGGATAACAGCACTGTTAAGCTACACATTGAAGAGATATACCGGATTTTTTGTATCCATTTTTTGTATCTGAGGTTTTATTACATGTATCTGTGTACCATTTTTGTGTGAACCATATTTTCCAATACCCCACGGTGGCGGATCCAGGATTTCTCAGGGGGGCGCCAACCCCGGAGGAGGGCGCCAACACTTTATTTGACCAAATTTTTCCCAAAAACTGCATGAAAACGAAGAAATTTTGGCCCAGAGGCGGGGGGGGGGCGCGTCTCTCGGGTCCCTCCCCTAGATCTGCCAATGCCCAGCATATCGAGCAGATTGGACTAAACCAAGTCAGTGGTAAAATCGATACCTTTACAAGGGAGAACAAGGCGTAACAGGAAAAGAGTACAAGAGTGGTAATTTGTAGCTCCTCTAAATAAAAGCTAATCTCAACCAGTAATATATTGAAACCTCCATCTTAAATGAGTGATTTTGAATCTACAGTTCTATAGTCACCAGAAAAGAATTTTCTTTTAAGCTAATACAAATATTTAATTTTGCCACAATGCAATACAATACTTGTACTTGCCTTACTTTCCCTGTGCATTGTAAATTGAATTTAAAAAATGTTTTGAACCAAAATGGGATTAAATATGTGTCAAATACTGCTTCTTTCAATACAAGAGACATTCATCCATTTTTTGTATTTGAGGTTTTATTACATGTATCTGTCTGTGTTACCTCCCACCTGTGCAAATCATAATTACACCTTCTCATACCACACAAGACAACATGCTAAAAGCTTTCAGAATTTTGAAAACTTTCTGTAGAATAAAAACGAAGCAATATTTTACCACTTTATTGCCTGTAAGCAAAGATTGTTTTTCCATTTTGTTGGAATATAACAACTTCATGCAACCAAGGATTGCTTCTTGCCAATTCTTTTGTGTAAATGCGTTTTCTTGCAGGAAAATTGTTCTTCAAATATTGAGTTTAGGGCAAAACATATTATTTAGTAAATACTCAAGACCACTTCGTCGAACAAATAATGAAGAATGCAGAAAGTTAGCCATAAGAAGGCAAACACAATGACAAACATGGGATTTCTTCCTGAATATATCATGTCCAGAATCTTGAAACGCGAAGTTCTCTTGCGTTGGCACATACTGACGGAAGATATCAGTTTCATTTAAACACCTTTTTAATGTAGTGGTGCTTAAATCTGGACAATGGGTTACTATTCAACATAAAGCTATTTCTTAGACCGTAAACGTAAACAGCATTCCACCTAATCCATGAGTTACAGTGACATCTTGTTTCTCAATTAAAATGAATAGACCAACCGATTCTTCTACGTTTCTTGTGCTGAGACATAGGCAATTTATTGATTAAAATTATAAAATCCCTATTTTGTGAAATGCTTTAGACACCAACAAAAACTTTGATGTATTCACCTAAAAATGTACAATACTTACATTCTGATTTTATTTGGTCCAGAAACATGTTCAGACTAGATTTTCTCATTTTTAGTGTTTGAGGAGGCTGGCTCCAATTAATTCAAAGTAATCACATTTTAAAATGCTTTTATATTTTGTTGTTCACTTTCTCCACAAGCTATGGATGCATTATCAAAGGGGATCACCAGTGTTACTTTTTCCGTCACAAAGGTAACTGATACAAAGTTTATTTGAATAGGAAATGCAATGAATAGAATTTGTGACTTTTCAATATTCATTGATTATTTTTTCTATCAAAAAGTAGCACTGCTTTAATTAGATTTCCCACATTTTTTGCAACTTTGTACAGATGAAAATTTGACCTGAAGAAGTTGGGTCATTGACCTAGACTTCTGTCTATTTGATGTCAAAGATGCATCTTTCACAGGATAATAATGATTATCAATTGATGTGCGGCTTCCTATCAATCATGTTATCAGCAAAATAGTGCTGCACCTGCTGGTTGTTTGGATAACTATCCATCACAGAGAGTTTTCTAAACTTTTTAAAATTTAAATTCTTTTCTCACTGTTTTTGTGATAAAACTACAAAATGATGAATAGAAGTTTCATGTCAAGGCATTTAAAAAGTATAAATATTGATTTTGAAATAATAAGTAAGACTTGAAAAGTGAATGGAATTTTACATTGTCACATGTTAGTTTTTCCAAATAGCCACCAGGTTTTTCTGTCATATAGGAACACATGAACAGTGATACTTGTTCCTCTCTTTGTCTTTGAGGATACTCCAAAAAACTAAACAAAACCACATCAAATACCATCACAACCAAATATTTTTAATCGAATATAAATTTGTTTGAAATTTGACTAACGGAAAATGATTTGTTGAAGAAAACGAAATAGGATGTCCATATCATTTCTTTTGAACCAATAAGCAAAAGCCCAACATTAAAATCTCTTCATGAACCCAGTATGAAATCAGTAAAGATAGATGTGATTGACACATTTTGGTGAGCAACGATAAGAGAATGGATCATATTTGCTTGAATTGTTTTAGCCTTATTTCATTCAGCATATTTTATGTGAAAATAAATTTTCATTTTTTTACAACATTGCATTACGACATAAACAGTTTAAGACACCAGTTGGTGTCAGCCTCCTTACCATACATAATTCAAGGTCGTATTTTAAACACATGTATTTTCAAACTAAATAACAAATAGGTAGTAATTTGCACATTTTAGTTTGATTAGTTTAGCTTAAAGTTACATATATAAAATAAGTATGTTTTCAAGTTTAACATTGAGTTAATAAATGAAGCAGCCAATGTCTTGGTGGCACGTCTTTCGAATCTAGACTGGTTACTGGGGACAGTCCTTCACTCACTTCGATGTAAATTTACGGCTAATTTAACCAATCCTATGCCCCCACAAGAGAATGAAATGATAAATTAAATTTTTTGAATGTTACTTAATGGTTAATTAATCAAAAAGTTGTCTTATTTTTGTGAAAATCAAGGGTTTTGGGGGTGTCATGGTCAAGGGGGTCATATTGCTGTTTCATATGAAGGAGTTGGTCTTGGAGTTAACTAATCACATGAAATTAAAGCTAAAATTATCAATTTTGTATTTTCTGTATCAGTTAAAGTCCATGTGTGAGATAGATCTAGTTTGTATAGATCTACCCTTCATAGATCTACACAAACTAGATCTATAAAAGTCAGATCTATGTAACGGTGGGGACCACCGTTGGGTCTTTTTCTCTTAAATGTTGTCTTTCTTGCCTTTCCGTGTGAACAAGGGTATTTTTAAGGCCATTAAAGATCCACCACCCTGTGGCATTTTGGG
>JBCAUG010572273.1:0-14542 GCA_038406175.1 Haplosyllis leylae | reverse complement strand
TTGGTATGAGTGGAGGATCTAAAGAGGGGTAAACTGATCTATCAATGACGAGAAATCAACCGGTACCGCTGTCACATATATTAAGAAAGAAAGAAGCCTTATTTTAATTAACGGAATGAACATTTATTTTGAGACAAATAAAACTCTCCTTCACAAATTTAATTTATGCAAATGAGCTTAATTTTTTTCAACTTTGCAACCGATTGCAGCATCACGTTAAGGTTACAACCTCCAAGTGACGTGCATATTATGACAAATATAATTGCAGTAAAATATTCACAAAGCCAAAGGGTCATTTAGCCGTTCCCCCATTCAATGATCATGAGCATTTCTCAGGAATTAACGTTAATAATAAAGTAGTCCCTTCCGAAAAATTCCAGAATGGAAATGCCTCCAGCCCTCAGAAACTTATAGTGCTTCATTAATGTTTTTGGAGATAGCAAAGCATTTCAAATATTAGTTAAATCGGATATTTCCAAAATTGGTAGTGATGAATCTGATTGAAAAACGTCACAGAATAAATCATCGTTTAGTGCAAAAGTAGGCTTTTGCTTCCCTTTGGAAAGTAATAGTTCTGTTAGGGGTGAAACTTTGTTCACAGTGGGCATATGCGTGTAAGATTTGTCGTTTTCAAATTGCACATTTTGAAGGGCTTGTCGTTGAAGCGGTATTCCGTTTGGAGCTCCTTGTTCTACGTTCATCGTTGAAAACTTCCACAAAGGAGTCTCCATGGAATTTTCACCATATTTTGAAACTTCCATCTTATTTTGTTTGCTGGGTTTCCTCTGTAAAAGCTCTCTTACTGTCAAATTTTCATTGCTTTCAAAACCATGTAAATGGTGATGGCTGGGAAGGAAGACCTACAAATGAACAAAGGCATTTGTTTATCTTAGTCAACAAAAAAGAAAAAGCCAGAAGTCATCCATTTGTAATCTAACAGTAGACACTCCAGTCTAACATTATATATTTAGTTGGTAACTTAAATGGTTCAAACATAACATAAGAAAAAAGAATATTCCCGAAATACCAATGATTTCTTCTTCCTCAACTTTTTTTTTGACTATGGCAGAGGGCTTATTGACACTGCGGGATAATTTTAGCGCTGCTGTCATACCAATAGTTACACTGATATCTCCACGCTCGCCTGAACCACCTGTTACCATGCGAGCTGCTCCATGAAAACTCACCCTTCTGAGAACAGCCACACACTTTGATTAACTGTAATCATCTGCTAATATCCTACTTTTGAACAATTTTTCCATAGAAAAAATAATGCCATTCCTGACACACGTAGACAGGTATCCAGACAGCAAACAGGTACATTTTCAGACAGATATTCCAATTTTAAATGTGTATTCCGTCACTTAAAAATTGCCTATTTGTGTGATGTGTACAGTTCAAAATCCAAACTCTAAATGAGCTCTGTGTGCCAAGTGGCAACAAAGGCAATCATAATATCTATTATGAGGGCAATCTTAATTGGTAAAAATACACATGTTAATATTCTTCAAATGTAAATATTGCCTTACAGGTTCGGCCCGGTTAATTCGAACACGGTTAATTCGAAGGCACGGTTAATTCGAAGCATCTTCAAAGTTTTGAACCCAACCCCTATCTTTTCAATGTTAAAAAATATTGTTAATTCGAACACGGTAAATTTGAAGTTTCACTAATTTGAAGGGATTTCAAGACTAACTTAATTCGAAGTGCTTGTAATTCGAAGTTTCAGGGAACTTAAATTGAAGTTTATTGCAATTTGAAGGGTTAAATCAATGTCTGTATTTATTCAAAGACTTTGAAATAGAACTCAGTTTGTTAATCGAAGCATTGTATGATATACTGTACACAGAAGAAGCAATCTGTCCGACATGTTCGACATAGGTTTAATTAATCTGCATTGATACGTGTATATTTTCTATGTACTGTTCAACCTGTCTGACATGAAATAAAAGCAATCAACATTCATTCTTTTCATAGTTTTATTTACATGTACTGTAATAAGTCACTAAAGAAAAAACAAAAATGTTTGTCTGTATGACTTTGGTGTCATGGCTACATAACTAGTCAGTGTAATCCCAGTCAGGCTCACCATGGATTTGTCTAGCCAACTGTATGTCCCGGGGTTGTATTGTATTGTACCTCCAGCCATGTATTGCAAGAAGGTTGGCATCCTCCATTAAAGTACACAAATAATTTTCCGTTCCTTCATGAAGAGCCTCAAGAGCCCCCTTGGTCCACCTTAATGGGCAAATATTCCTCTCCCATGCTTTGAGTCTCAATTCTGATATGTCAGGTGCTTGGGCTCTTCCCATGTTAGCCTTCTCTATCTCTCAGAATGTAATCTCACTAACGAGCCTGCAATGATACAACACACAATGTATTATAATTATACATTAAATTGTCCAACATGTTCAACACAGAGAACACTGTACTGTACTTTACAATGCATTTAATATCGGTTAGCTGTTTGACCTGGTCGACATATATACACATACATACCATATGAATGGGAGTTTGGGAATACACAGATTCATTGTTCTCATGAGGTTACATATCTCCCTTAATGCTTGTGTACCTGGCCTCCATCGACCTTTACCCCCTGCTCATGGCTTGAAAAATGTTCCCCTTGGCGGGTTGTCCATAGTAAGGCCTGCAACAAATAGAGTGTACTGTACATCTGTATGTTCAACATGTCTGACATTAATGTATACAAATAAAAGTGTACAGTAAAGCAACAAGCAACAAATACCTTTGTATTTGCAATCTCTCCTGCTGGGGTGTGTGGTCACTTCAAACCATTTGTGAAATGTATGGGCTGCTGTTCCCCAAATGGCAGGGTCCTTGGGCCATGTCAGGGGTGGCACTTTCTTTTTAGACTCTGCCTTCAACGGTGTAGTTTTTGTTTTTGCCATTTCTAACAAAAATCTTAGTACAATCTCACAACCACGAAAATTTAGAAGAACTGGCCTTCCATGCTTATTACAAGGGTTTTGCACACTAGTTAGCAATAAACCCTTGTAACAAGCATGGAAAGCCAGTTCATCTAAATTTTCGTGGTTGTAAGATTGTACTAAGATTATTGTTGAAAAGAATCGGTGGCAGTGGGCTTGTCTGGCCTTACACCTCAGGAAGCAGCAAAGTGAGCCCTCTTGTGTGAGGATTTCCAGAAGATGCCAGACCCATTTGGCAAGCTGATAAGGGAGATGAAAGTAAGTACAGTACTGATTGTAGATACAATGAATTGGCTATGTCGAATGTGTTGAACACAAAACTAAATGTTTGTTATTCTTTTAGCCCCAGGAAAAATTGGACAAGGACACTAAGTCGTGGTTTGCATTGGGTGAGGTGGTTGGCCTTGATATTATTGAGGACAATGATGTTGCTGAGTTTGAGCAGACAAAGGAAGACAAGGAGGTTGAGCAGATAGTAAAGCAAGGGAAAGAGACCAAGAGAAAGATACTAAGAGGTATGTCGGACAAGTCAGACACAGTAATTGTTGCATCTGTGTACACATGTATTTTGTAATGGATGTACTGTATGTGTATGTCGGACATGTCGAACTGGATAATTTTCTTTGTAGCTGTTATAACAGTGGCTGCTGGTCACAAAATGCTTGCGGAGGGCCATAGGACAGTCCAGGAGGGATGGGTTCTGTTTGAGGAAGCATGTGAGGCCACAGGACTGGGAGATCTCCCCCAGCTCCTCAGAAGTTTTGAAGGGCATGTCAACACCTATGCCACCACTGATGCTGATGGATGTGGTTGAGGCAGGGTCACCCTGTGCTCCAAAGATACCTGCAACACTGGCCATTTCCCCATCACCAGTAAAGAAAGAGAAACAAGAGGGTGATGAGCCTCTTGTTGTTCTTGTTGATGGGAAAAGAAAATGTACCTGTCCTCAATGTGGTATGGTTGAGGGCTCAAAGAATGGCTGTGATGCCAACATCAGACAGGTCCACACAGGAAAAGCCCTCGTATGTGCCCTGTGCAGCTTTTCCTCTTACAATTTGGACTGACTGCACAGGCATGAAAAGGAACATAACTAAACTGTATTTTATACTCTACTTTAACTAAACTGAAGTTTGTTAGTGATTTATTACAGTACATGTAGTTGTAAATAAAACTATGAAAAGAATGAATGTTGATTGCTTTTATTTCATGTCAGACTGGTCGAACAGTACATAGAAAATATACACATATCAATACACATATGAATACAGATTAATTAAACCTATGTCGAACATGTTGGATAGAATACTTTTTCTTTGTACAGTAGACAATAGGTAACAATGAAGCCACATGCAAAGGACGCTATTTTATAATTCGAAGTGGGTCACACTCTAATTCACACTTTAAATCGAAGGAAGCCACAATTCAAGGAGATAATTCAAACTAAGTCCTAATTCGAAGCCCTAAATCGAAGTAGATCCTAATTAGAAGTTTCTTCAAAAGTTTGAATTACAGGCATAACTGTAATTCGAAAATCTGCTTAATTCGAAGGGAAAAGCTCCCATTTATGCACTTCGAATTAACCAGATCTAACCTGTACACTGGGGTACCACAGTCCCAGAAAGGACCTGTGACCAGAGACCAGGGAAAGAACCTGGGTTCTTCCCTGAACCCTCCCTGAAAGGACATGGGACCAGAGGTTGGGGAGGGACCTGACACCAGAAGGTGGGGTACCTCCCCCCCCCCGGTGTTTACAGACAGACTCCTGTGAAAACATAACCTCCCGTCGTGGGCGGTAAACAGAAGATCGCTGAGAAAACACAGGGAATTGTTTCTTTATTGTGGCGTAGCTACCCTGTAAATAAATAACCGCACCTCATTTTCAAGGTTTACCACCCACCTTGATTTTGATCCCAGTAGAGGGCGTCATAAACATTTAGCCAGTTACCTGGGATGTTCTTACATTCTTTCAACTTCTTTCTGAGATACTTTTTTAATCTGAAAAAAAAAATCATTTAAATTTTGTGATGATGAATAACGAAAATGCCTTATTTACAGTTTTTGTACAGCTGGATCAGATAGGAAAATTAGGATATTCTCATCGGACTTAAAAACGGACGACACCATGAAGGTGAGGATGGTACTTGGCGACGGACTATCCACGGTGATTGTTATGTAACAGGAATAGTCCCAGGGCTGGGATGGATGGGATTTTTATGTAAATTAACATTGATTGTTACCTAACCGTCCGTGGTGGATCGTCCGTCGCCAAGTACCGTACGATTGAGGTGACATCCAAGAAAGCAAGCACTTGTCCCTTGAATATTTGTGTCACAGGAAAATTGGTATTTTTGCTTCCCGTAAATTGGCAATTCGGCAGATGGCGCCATGGTCTTCCTTGTCCTTTAAAGGTACCTGACTGAGCTATTCACGCATGCCTGTCCTATTGGCACATACAATTTTGTACCATTTGGACCTACAAATATAAACCCGTCCAGGGTCCCCTTTTTGGCCAGGGTTGACTGTAAGCAACATACCACCCTCCTGCCATTGCCAGTGACCATCATTTTCCAGCACCTTCCAAGATAAGTTTAAAAATATATTTCTGTTTCGGATTATTATTTCAACCATCATACATCATATTTCTCTTAATTCCTTCATTTAAACTGGTCTGTTACCATCTGTTGTTTTAGGAAGTACGGTTCACACAAGAAATAAGGTAGCTAATGACGAAATGACAACCAGTCTTCATTAAAACTAATGGTGTGTTTACACTGCCCGACGCCGAGACCGATACCCAGACAAATAAGAAATGACTTGTATAGGATTGTGTGGAGGTGTTCATACTGCACAGAGGCAGATGACAACACAGATTGCCATTGGTTCTGTGTACTTGTTATCAGTATCTTATTGGGTTACGTTCTTGGGCAGTGTGAACGCACCATAACCAGGATCACTGTAGGCTTTCATTAAAACAACCCCGTCCTAATTTATGTCGCGTACGCCAATATCCCGTGACATATGTACTCATTTATTTATCTTTATCTCTTTATGTTACAGGTATTGGAAGGGCATACCGATTACGTAAATGATGTCACTTTTGACCCAGACAAAGGTGAACACATTGCCAGTGTAAGTGATGATCACACATGTAGAATTTGGGCAATTGAGGACAAATCTCAGAAGGCATGTTTTGCACTTGGAGGGCCTGGCATGAGCGTGAGATGGCATACGCAGGACCCAATGAAGGTAAATTTTCAACCCAACTCATTGGCCATATTTCCGTCTGTGTAATTCTATTAAGATAGCCTTTCCTTGCCTAATAAATTTTACCTATTATCTTTATTCCCTATTAGGTCATGGTTGCAGAGAAAAAAGGAATCATTCGGTTTTATAACGTGTTAAACCAGCAGCCAATCATGTCGTTAGACTGTGTCCGTAGTCCTCTTTTGTCAGC
Source organism: Haplosyllis leylae (assembly GCA_038406175.1). NCBI lineage: Eukaryota > Metazoa > Annelida > Polychaeta > Phyllodocida > Syllidae > Haplosyllis > Haplosyllis leylae. The sequence continues at coordinate 8,137 of JBCAUG010572273.1, read as the reverse complement.
CGACTGGTGTCTCGGTAATTCACTGAAAATTGCAGCAGTAGCGGCCAGTGAATGGTGTCTTTTTGACACTTCCAGATCGAGGTACAGTTGCAGTGAAGAAATTAAAATATAACAATTAAAATTTTCTCTTGCCTTTTTTTCTTGGGATTTCTTTTTTATTCCATTATTGTTGTGATGTTTAAAGGAATAGCTACAAAATATGTAAATATATACACTTAGTTATATCGCAGTAAGATAACTTAACTCAGTTATTGAAGGTTTTTTTTTCAGTCGGCCACTCCAAACAGAAACAGTCCACACTGATGGATGTAAAATGGTTAAATGGTGCAGATCACACGAACATCTTTTTGTTACTTTGGGAACATCAGGCTCCAAAATAAAAGTGGTTAACATTAAAACAGGGCAGGTAAGACAAGTTTTGACATGAAACCTCAAAATTAAAATGCTATTTTCACATTGTCTATTACTTTAGTCAGTCAAAATTGTGGTGACCGGATATGAAAATTTGTAAGTGTCAGAATGTAAATCTTAGCAGGTTCGGGCTTTTTCAATTCTACACACAGATTGTTTCGCGGAAAAAGTTGGGACATTTCCGAGTTTTAACACTTTTGTGTTGGTGTTGTTTTAGCTGGTGTTGACGTCCTCGCAACAAATAACGGAGGGGAGTAGTTGGCATCATCGACTTCCTCTGGTCGCTGTTGGCGGCGATAAAAAAGTACATTTCTGGCTGCTCGATGCTTTGTAGCGGTTGCATATTTTGAAAAGAATTTTTCAAACGACAAATAAGCTTGTATAACGTCAGGGTTGCCAAGTTCCTATCACAAAAGTCAGGTGATTGCTTTGGGAAATCGAGCCTTGTTTTGTTAACAATGTTTTTGAATGTGGAAAGTGCTATTTTGAGTGAGAAAAATATCTTTTCAATTGAGCAGAGTGTGACAGCATTTAAGTCTTAACTGAAGAGTTACTGAGTGGAAACCCTGCATATTAAATGTTTCCGCAGAATAGTTGGAATATATTGAGGAAGAATTTTGCTAAATATTTTATTGTCTTAAGAATAATCATATCACCGTTTCGCACCGGGATCAGAGTTTCAAAAGTTATTTTCTAGGACTTCGATTTTTCGGACGCCAGGGGAAATTAGGTGGAAGAGAGTTTACGAAAGATCGTTGGTTGTGAAACAGTCATTAAGTAACAAGGGTTTTGACAACTTTCTGAGGTGAAGTGCAAAAACGTTCATAAAGTTCCTTCACTTAATGTAATTCTTATTGTTTAGTGGAAACATCCTTCATAGTCACGCCTATCGAGACAAGCAGTACACATAGTATGTGGTGCAGGTACTATATTGTAAATGATTTCATTTTCAGACAATAAAGTCATTAACACTGAGTTGAACCTGAGTTTTCGAATATTTAAAAGATGATTTGGAGGAAACTTAACCCTTCATTTGAAGCAAACATATTAACAATGGAATAAAGTTTTTAAAGAATACAGTGCACACTTCTGATGTGTTGTGACAAAACGACCTTGTCAAAATACAGAGAGTGGGCTTCATTTACTGCCAGCTGTATTGTTATCCCTCTTTAAACCAGTTGAAGTATGGTCAGTTGCAATGTATTATGGTTGTCAATTGATAATTCTAAATTGGCACTGCATTCTGAATCTCAGTTGTTCATAGAAATTTCTAGGGGGAATAAATACACATTTCAATTGTATTAATCACTTTATTTGAGATTAGAGTCTCAGATGACACTTTGCTCATTGTGAAGCAAGGGTTCTGGTATGTAACTTGGATGATTTGCTTATGTTTGTGCTGCAAGTGAATATACAATAATCGTGAAAAGTCACAACAGGCTGGCCTATTACCATGACGTAATGTCATTATGATGGCATTCTGTGCAAACAAATTCTCACCAATGACTGCAGCTTAAAGTAGGCCTACTTATCATAAAAGTGCCAAGGCGTATTCCCCAAATACTTTGGACCCCCTCTTTCAATCACTATATAAGTTGACTCTAAACGAGCCAGCAATGAAGCACTCTGTAGGTGTACTCACCTGGAATGGGTGATTGTACCTAGTATGTAAATTATAATTAGAAAAAAGTTAATTTAACACTTTCTCTGAAATATTTCCATTTTGACAAACAAACCAGTGTGAATTTTAATTAATTTCACTGTCCCAATGTTGAGTAAATTAGAGATTACCATTGATTCTGATAGATCCGGAGGTCAAACTTCATCATTTAAATACTCAAAAACAGAAAAGTGAATCTTTTTCAAACTTCACCAAATTATCCTATTATCTTTGTGGACAATTTGCACTGTTATTTATTTCACTGGGTCAAAGTGAGTACAGCAGCGCCAATTACTTCACAATAAGAAAGACTAATTGTTGTCCAACATAGATGATGTACTTGAGGTATCGACATCAGGGTAAAAATAAATTAAGTCAGGAAAGATGCACCGAGTTCCGCTTATTGCGAATAAATTAATGTAAAGGAAACTGTTCATTATAACCGATGACTCGTTTAACAAAACTCCGTTATAAGCGGGTCCAAGTGAAAGGAAAATATTAAAAATTCGTGCGATATCAATGCATCTTCTGTGTGGATAATTAACAAAGATCGAAAAAATATTGACATGAAAAGAAAAGTAGTACATTTTTAGTCCGCAAAAAAAGAGTTACGTATTGTTGTGGGTTGATGGCTTTGATTAGTTACCTGTTAACTTAATGACAAACTAACATGTCAACAGAGGAATTCTTTACACAGTTATTTACGACCGGTTTCATTTGTCCTTGGGGTGGGGTAGAGAAGGAAGATGTTAATTACCGCCCGCATCCCATAATACTTCCACTGGTCCCATGTCCTTTCGGGAGGGGGGTACCCCATCTCCATACTATAATACTTCCACTGGTCCCTTGTCCTTTCCGGGGGGTACCCTAGGTCAGGTTGGGGACCCCCCGGCCAGGTTGGGGTACCCCCCCCCAGCCAGGTCAGGTTGGGGCACACCCCCCTCCCGGGACTGGACAGCAGAGTGAGCACTTGCTACGTTGCGATTGTAATCCTTTTATAGCATCATTTTAAGTTACGAATGAAATGTCGTTTTCTATGTATTACACAAGAGATCATTTTCTTTACCTCACGGTATCAAAGAGCATACCCTTCGTTCAACACTTGTCACAGTTTCACTTAAAGAAGCAACGAACAACAAAGTCCTCTTGTGTGAACGCAAGAGGCATACCGCCCGCCGAGTCATCTGGCGCCTTTCAATTGGCGCACAATAGATATGAGTGATTAGCAAGGGTCGAATTTCCTGAAAAACATCCAACATTTAAAATTTCCCAATGATTATTCTGATTCATCATCACGAGTGTCTTGCTGTAAACGATCTGTTGTTGCAAACCTCATGGGAGTAGGATTTACAAGTTACTACCACATAGATCTCAGTAATGGACATTGAATGAGTAATGAGTGTCTGAATACGTTAAGGATATTGGATGGAGATAGGCTGGAAATTGAGCTTTAAATTTTGTACGAATTGTTTTGGATGCAACGTTGCTGCCAGGTGATGTTTACACAGACAATAGGGTTTTTCCCTTTTAAAATTGTATCTTAAATTTATTAGATTACTTTATTACCAGCATTAGTAAATATCTAATACAAATAGTAGTTAGTACTGCTTTACTGACATTTTTGCACAGGTATCTATTTTTTTTCATATTGACACAGGTACATAACTCATACCTGTATTTGTTAAAAAAGCAGACAAATATTTCAAAACAATTTGATAAACCAAAAACGGAAAAACTCAATTGACAATTTTCATTGTCATCAATGTCTCAGTCGGCATCGTCTGCATGCCACGGGAGTCTTCTATCTTAACAAAAATACTCCAGTGAAGTTTTGATATGACTGTCGTAATTTTCATGATTCTATATTAAGTCAGAATTTATGATATCAATATTTGAAATAATTCAATTTTAAATGAGCGATGTGCCAATATTCGTCGATTTATTAAATTTGTCAGATGGATCCGAAATAATTAACCGAAAGAGCTCCGAATCATTTACTGCCATGCCTTCGTTATTGTGACTGAATTCTAAATTTCTCAAATGATTGCATTGAGTCGTGTACACCTCAGTGTAATTACGAAGTAGAAAAAAGAACACACAAAGCTGCTCTGTTGGCCTGGAGATTGATATTGTTCATTACAATGATAAAATTTTGTTCGGTACTTGATCACCCGTGAAACCATTCGAGTTTTTGTTTTGTTTTATTTTGTTGTTTTTTTTTGTTGTTTTTTTTTACAAAAACGTGGCAAGACGGCATTTGAGTCAATGTGAGTGTGAACTAAAAGAGTATTTTTCACTGTTAATTGGAGAATCTAGATAAACTGAGTTGGAAAAAAATAGGGAAGTATTCAGTATCTTAATTTTCTCCTACTATTTAGATTTGATTATTATCAGTCATATTACGAAGAGGCGGGAGACATTAAATTTAAATTCCTATGGGTTGTAATTGGAAAAAAATTATCTCCCAAAGCCGTAGGCAGGGGAATAGTTATCCCAATCACATCCCTCGGGAAGATAAATTTTTAATAATCCGATTTTTGAGTCAAATGATGGTTTTATCCTGATGAGGGAATAGTCTTACTAAATATCGTACTCTTAAAATGACTTTTATGGAATATCAAAAACATCATCTTTGATTTAATCAATGAAGTCCGTGTCATGATGATTTACCTTGTGAACTAATTAATTATCATTTAATATGCAAATGTCCATAAAAACTCGATTCCATAAAAGACATCTGGTAACAATCGTGTTTTTCCTATTTTGAATTTGGATTTCGTTGAATTAGATAAATAAGACTAATTCATCTAATTGCACATGGGCAATGGAATTGACTATTCACGGACAGGTGAAATGTTTATTCTCACTATCCATGAATCAGTTCACTGTCCATGGGTACTTAAAATGTAATGTAGCACCACACATGGATAGTGCAAAAGGAATGAGCATCGTACATGGATAGTTCAAAATGAATGAACACTATACATGGGGGTGAAAAATGAATTTGAACTATCCACAGATAGTTGCATACATTATGTGGGAATGAATTACTATTCACAGAAAGTAGAATCAACTATCCGTGAAGTACTTGTCTAATTCAACTAATTAAATGAATTCACATAATTTCAAAAACAAAATTGGAAAAACATACAAATAACACGTCAATGGTGGGCGGCGATGTTCCACAAGTAGACTACGTGGTCAGGAGGTTCTTTCTTTTCTCTGAAAAAAATTCGGACAACAGTCTTGGGATAACGATCTTCCGTCCCGTTGTTTGGTCTGTAGGATTAAGGAAAAATCAGCTGATAGTACTTTTTAAAGGAAATAAACAAACTATCAGAGATTGTGGAATATTTTTTCCTCACCGCCATACAAAATTGGAATTTCATCAGTAACTTAATTAATTCGAACGTCAAGGAAGGGCAAACCCCTGTCGAATTAATCCCACGGTCTAATTTATGGTTTAATTAATATCATGACGTTATTCATATGTCAAATAAGTGTTACCACTGTCATTTTGTCACTCTGAGTGATTACAGTAGGGATCCAGCTCGGGAATGAGGGGAAGGCGTAAGAGATATTCGGAGTAGAAAATGCGGAGGTATGTAGGGAACTGGAGCCTGTTTAACGGCCCCAGAAACCCTAAGGTTTTTAGTGTTCTTACATGTATTCTCCTGCTTTTTAGAGCATATAAATATGTAATTTTTTTACAATACTACACTCTAAATCACACAAGGAAACTAATCAAACAACATACTCCGCGACTTGGGCAATAGTGAGATGCATATTTACAACATTTGTCATGGACTTCATGTTTTTTTTTCTGCAGTTACAACTACATCCCGATTAATTATTGTGATCTACTCCGGATCCGGATTATAATTGTAAAATTCGAGCCAGTCTTACGGCATTTTTTCGTAAAAAGAAAAGCACATTAAAACTAGGGGAAAATAGTTTTTGTTAGACAATTGTTAGATTTTAAAAATTTTAACCGTCGAAGATTAGATAGCAGATTAGAGAGGTTTACGGTAAAACTGTATGTGGTAAAAGAATTGGTCCAACCATAATGGCCGTCCAGAGATCAGCAAAGTTATATAAGTACTCTGATGTGAATTTGAATACCACTGCTTTGTCAAAGTAACTAGATAGATTTTGTTCCTGTACACACTGAAGTTAACCATAAGCAACTGAGTGGTCACACGTACCGAAAATAAAAAAAAAGATCTTTAATGGGAAACACGATTTTTTTTTCAGAAACTGTTCATGATAATCATGACTTTGTAAATTTTCGTGAATTCACCTCTTCAGGAAACTATCCTTGAACAAGTTTAGAGTTCGCAAATTAGATGGTTTTCTTAACACTATAAATCTAGTTTCTAACAAACAAAAGAAAAAAGTTCAGTTTTCAAAAGACAAACTTAATAAAGCAAAAGAATGTGCATGTCAGGTTTTCCATTGTCTGAAGCTTAAGAAAGTTGCGCAACTGTTGACTGATACCACGAAACGCACGTAATTATCAATCACTTGCTATTTCGCATGGACCAGTCCAATGAAAAAATTCTGCGAAAAGCACATTTTCATTAACCTTCAAAGTTCACTGGCTTGTTCCAACAATGGATTTTTATTGAAAAATGATCTTGACACGAAAGCCTATTGATTGCGATTAGTTTAAAAAACCCGTCTTTGTCAACCCAGAAAGGAGATCCACATAGCTGAAAGTCTTTGCGTGGTGGGGGAGAGCGGAAGTGGAAATTGGAAAACCTTGATGTACAGAGAAATGTAAATAAAGACAACATCGGGACATTATTTCCATTACGGAAAAGTTAAGAAGAAACGAAGAGAAATTCATTAGCAGCCCACACAGCCTAGGGGATTTTGTTAAGTAAAATCAAATTAGTAATTTCAGGTTATTTTTAGTTTTGACGAATTGTTCGGTGTTGTCAAATAATATTTTATGGGATGAGGAGACGTTACATATCATGCGTCAAAGAGAAGATATCTGGTTTGACCGTGTATCTTTCTTCAGAAGAGAGTTTCACCATTCAGAAGTGCCAGCACAATTTCATATTAGATAAACGATTATTTTGATTGAAAGGTGTATGAAATAATAAACTATTATTAATTAACCCTTTAAGTGAATCTGTTTGTCTAATTTAAATGATTTTGGCGGATATGATTATTTTTCGGAAACAGAGATGGGTAGCAATGCTATGCTTTTATTGTTGGCTAATTATATGTCAGGCATGTTAATCAACATAAACCAATGAGGTGGCACATGAATTTATTTAAATTAGGTAGTTACATTATTATTTGACCTGCTGGTAAAATTAGTTTAAAAGCTGTGCTGAATGAGTGTGGATGTACTTAAATAGCATTAACAACATGAGAAATGAGAGGAAAATAGATTGACTACATCTTAGCATTGGACCTGGGGTTAGATTCAGGAATAAATAATTGAGTTTTTCACAATAGGCGTTTCTGTCAGTTTATCTGACAGATCTTTGCCCAGGGAAGAGTAAAAAAAAAACTCGTCAAAAATTGCCCCCAGTGGGGTTTGAAACCAGGACCTCCGGATGGTGAGACCAATGCTCTACCCCTGAGCTAGGGAGGAATCTGTTGGGGAGGAGATTTCTGAAGTAAGCTTTGTTTCATGCACCACTTCACATGTTGCACTTTGTTCATTTCTAGAATCAATAGAGCATGATTTTATAAAGGCCATGAAGATTCAGGCTGGCAACTGAATGTTGATTTAGCTCAGGGGTAGAGCATTAGTCTCACGATCCAGAGGTCCTGGTTTCAAAACCCACTGGGGGAAATTTGTGATGATTTTTTTTTTACTCTTCCCTGCACAAAGATCTGTCAGATAATCTGACAGAAACGCTTATCGTGAAAAACTCAAATGTTTGATCACGAACTTTAAATCGCATGTTATCCTGACAGATTTAAACCGACAACACAAATTTATTGTTTGAGTATTTTAGTGGACAGACTGAATTTAGAAATCGTGTAATTACCGCCCGCATTCCGAAGGAATGGGGAAGGTAATGTTTTCACAGGTGTGTGTCC
>JBCAUG010572162.1:0-14542 GCA_038406175.1 Haplosyllis leylae | reverse complement strand
TATCATATGGGCAATAAACTGTGATGTGAAAGAAACTTAAGTATTTGTGGCTCATTTAAAAAGGCATCTCCTGGTCGTGAAAGGATTCCAGGCTGTGCAGCCTGTGACATTTAGATTGAATTACTGAACCTGTATCGTTGAAGAATCCATCAGTTACTTGAAATGTATGATGTTCCCTGCCTTTTTTTCTGGCGAATTCCGATTTAATAGCTTCATACGGACTTCTTATAATTACCATCGCTCTGTCAAAGAAACCTGAAAGGAGCCATTTTATCTGCATATATATTTACTCTAAAATGAATTTTTGAAATCAGTTGAATTCACATATTTCACGAATCAACGTCAGTGAAAAGTCAAACTTCCCTCACCAGCGTGTATTTTATTAGTTTCATGTATCTTTATAGCCAAAACTTTACTATCCTTTCTTCCTTCTCCAGGAAATATTTTACGCAGAGACCCGTCTCCATACACACTTCCTGTGTAATACCCTGAGGCAGAATTTATCGTATATAAGAATAACAGAAAAAACAACAAACATTAAAAATTTGGGATTGTTTTCTGCAAAGTCACATTACAGGAAAGTGGTTGTACTAAATTTGCCAGTATCTTATTTCTATTGTATTGTCCTTCTTTCCAATATGGTATTTTTTTTCGAAACCATTGAAAGAAAAACAAACATATAAGCATGATTAAGTCTTTTGTTTATTCGTTTCTGTTAAATTTTACAGAAGTACACGTACTTTCTAGAATTCGTTCATATGTTGATAAAGTTAATCTGACATTTTTACCAAACAGTTTGTCATTCATGAAAAGTCCAGATTCAGCAGGTTTCTTCGCAATGTCTTGCATATGAATTTGAACGCAATCAAGTAGCCTTTCATTGTAAGAAAAATTAAGAAAATCTAGCAGTTTTTTTAACTCATTCTTGAAGTCGATCACAAGAGTTTCGTAATGAAGAATGTACAATGTTCCCTTTGCAAATTTCAACCACGAAACATAATGCCACACCCATCTCTGCGGCCAATACATCAGATAATTCTTCCAGGCTGAATAAAGGAAAATATATTCGAACTTAGAGCCTATTAAAACTGGAAAGGTCTTTTCTGTCACGAGGTATTCAGTCGTTCTGCACCTCTGCCTGAGCCAAGTTAAATTATCATCCCAGATTCTAATTCTGACAAATATCATGAACGAATAAGGACTCTTATTTTGCATCTCTTAGACTTTGACAATGATCAATGAGTCAAAATATCGTCGACATTGGGAAACCTTCATTTAGTTTTCAAATGCATTTCCTTCTGTCGAGTGAGCCGAAACTTGTTAATAGCAAGCGCGCCAAATTTCCCTTGTTTTCCTGATTCAGGATTAAATTTTGATCGTACATAATACGTTTGAATATTCTTTTGTATGTAAGAAAAAATCCGATCTTATTTATTTATAACAAGAATGGACTCACCGAAGGAAGGTCTTCCATTTAGTTTTAGTGGTGAATCTTTGCCTTTTGACATAAAATTTTCCAGTAAAGTAGCATCGGGGTCTCTCAACAAGAGGACTATTTTTGAAAAATTCTCCACAGAAAACCACGTATTCCTTTTCAACTCAAAGTGTTCGAGGTAGTTTTCCGTTGTGTCAATTAATAAGACCGATTGATTTTTAACGTGTACCGCCTCAACATAATCTTTAGGTTCGTTTTGAGAAGTAACGGCTAAAATGCCTGAAAACATTTGAGCTAAACTATTGTATGTATTCTTATTGAAACGTTTCACGTTTGCCAAACTTTAATTATTTTCTTTTAAAATCTTTTGCTATGTAAATTAATATTCTAAATTATGGTCTCATTAAAACCACTAATTTGGTTTCGGTTGCCATTAATTAATTTTCTCCAATTGTAAAATATTAGCATTCTTTTAAATTTTATTCTTGTTACAAAATGTATTTTGGGATCAACAAAACTTAAAAACATTATTTTTTGGAAGTGAACTATCCGTTGCACACATTTCGAAGAACAGACTAAGCTCGGTGCATGAGATTTCCATTTGAATATACCCTGCCATTCATCTGCACCACCAAAGTAAATATATGATGATTTATTGCAAGTAGACATTTTCAAGACAGGTTGTTGAATAGTTTACGGATTCAACAGAGACAAATAGTTTCCCAAGTATATATGTATATATTTTGGTGCCGTTACATATTTGAGTTTCTGGTGATATCTGGAATAGTACTAGTCAAAGTCCAGTTTTGCTATTTGGAGGGCTTATTTGCTCCCCATTTATGAATAGCTTAATCGTACAAATATTACGAATAAGAAGCAAATAAGCTATTCAGCCTTTTGTGAAAAAAAAACTAGTAATTTTAAACAGACGGTTAACAATTTTTTGTCTTTCTTTTTGACATGTATTTTGAGAATTGCTGAAATTATCCTAGACTGACTACATGTACCGTTTCTGAGAAAGAAGAAAGTACCTCAGAATTTTATTAATTTGCTTTATCTTACCTGTGGCCTGCTGTAAGAGATGTCTGACCCAGGTATTTCCCGATCCAGGAAAACTCGCCAAAGCTGTCAAAGGAAGACTTATTTTTGAATATCCCAATGGCCTGCAATCTTTTGTATTGCTGTGCAATTGTTGTTCATTTGGATATTTGTTCAGCTGTTCTGGAGATTTGATTTTATTATCACCGTAATCTTTTGTTGACCCATATTTCAGTGCTCTCGAAAGTACGTCATCATCCATCAAAATTCTACAACTAGACATTAACGCCAACTCTTCCTTTTCCACCAAATTGCTCTTATTTCGAAACAATTGGAAAAACGTGTTCATTTTCTTTCTGTAAGCATTATTTACCTCACAACAACTTTCATCACACCCTTTCAATGAATCTCTTTTATCTTTCAACAATACCTTGCCGTGCTCGTTCTCACACCAGTTTCTAAGATTTTGAAGATAAATTCCTGCCGAAGTAAATAGATACATGAGCAAAAAAGACGCTAAAAGGATATTTGAGACTCTCCAATTTGTCATATCGTTTTTATTTAAAAAATAAGACTCTTTTTCTTTCTGTTGAACTGCAATATTACAAAATTGCCATTCTAACCCAGACAAGTGGATGCAAAAATAATTACAATTTACATTGAAAAGAAAATGTAATATTTCACTACAGAAATCTAGAATCATGGAACTGTAACAAATTTCTGTCAAACAGCTTGTGCGGAAGATAAGCGCCAGCTGCCGAATATATCTCGAGCTTTTAAATTCTTTAAAATTTACTCTTGATTGATGTTCAGAATTATCATTTTATTTATATTTATCCTAAATTATATGTCATCTTTGAATACTGAATAAAGTGAACTGAAAGTAAACTGAACTGAAGGTTACCCCACCAGGATGATTCATTTTGGCTTTTAAGATTTATCGCTCTTCTGCAGGATCGACATGAAAACTATAATTAACATATTCCAGTCTTTCTCCTCTTCTTGGACGGCCGGAATAAATCACGGTCCTCCAACAACAAATCTTGGTATATCATCCTTTTTATTATATTTATCTCCCTGTTTATCTTTCCCAAAACACGTACAATTTTCGAGTATTTCGCAATTTCCAAAAATGTCCAACAATGGCATATTGGCATATCTGTCCGAAGTGTTCTTGGTTGTTAACTGGAAAGACTTGTCAATTCTTTTGGGCCTTCTGGAAAATTTGACACAGACATAAACCTCCACCAGGAAGTAAGACAGACTCAACGGAAGCATCTTCGTGTTTCTGTTCTGAAAAGACTATTGTTTTGTGTGTGACATAGATCTATCAGATTTTTCGTTTAAAATTATTCATCACTAACTTAAGGAGAATAATCCTGCCAAACTTGTAGCAAAGAGCTTCGAGTATAACTGGGACCCTCTTTGGTTGTAGAGAGTTGTGATTTCAGATAAGGGATATAAGGGATTGGAAGATGTTTCCATTTACTGAACATTTGAGTTTTTCACGATAGCTAAATCTGACAGATCTGACAGAAATATAATGCAATTTTTAAGAAAAATTACAATTTAGAATTTAAATGTAAAGGCTGTTTAATATTTCCAGTACTTGCTAGATCGTGGGTTCATTGTCAAATAATTAACACAAACAACAGCAAGGAGTAGAAATCCACTTAAAAATCTGTCAGATCTGTCAGAAATGTGTATCGTGAAAAACTAGATTGTCATTGCCGCATGTCTTGCACACTTTCCAGTCACGTCAGCTGTACCTTTCCTGGTCTGTTCTCATCACAATGGTACTTTCTATTGTTGCGCTGAAAGTATCCAGAAGATCAATCGTGTCTTGGTCAATAAAGTTGTAAGGATCAAAGTTTATTGCATTGGATTTCCTGTGAAAACTTCCTTCCGAATTTTCCACCACACAGTCTAATATCTCATCACTGATATTGATGTTTAAGAATCTAAAGACATTCTGTAGTTCTTCTCTTAGATTGGTCTTCAACCTTTCATATCGTAGGATATGTAAAGGCCCTGGAAAACTGAGCCATCGAATTGTGGAATAAAACCAATCCCAGATATTCTTTGACACAAAAGTTGGCCAAGCTGCAAAAAAAATGAGAGGATAAAAATTCAATCCGAGATGCAAAGAGTTGCAAGCAAGAACAGCCCGAGGAAACTTCCAAGCAAATTATTCTGTACCAAAGATTGCTTCGGTTATTTATGGAAATGATTTCATGTATTTTCATAAGGAAGGTAATGTTTTCAGCCAGGAAGGAGGATCCCCAGCTCCTGGCCCCTGCATGAAGCCAGAGAGCCTCCTGCTGGAAGGTTGTCCTGTTGTTTTAAAATTAATACAGATCCAAAACAAAGCACAGTTGTTCTTTTAAAAAATGCATAGTATTCACAAATACCTTTCTGTTTAAACTTATCGGCAGAGATTTTGCCCGCATGTTGACCACCTCTTGACCTAGTGTATTCAGCTCTCATAGCGTCGTAAGGATTTCTTATAATGACCATTGCTCTGTCAAAGAAACCTACAAACAGAGGAACAGATAATACTGTAAATCTACGTTAATAAATTTGACGCTTTTCCCACCACAGCATTGGCTTCTTATTCCCGTAGACATGGTGCGTAAATTCATCATTTGGCAGAACTCTCAAACTTGTGTTAATCAAGAGTTTAGCTTTGAAAGTATTTTACTCTGGTAAAGAAAATCTTTTTTAAGCCAGTCCACAATGAAGACCACAAAAACATCATTTGCGCTCTTACCAAAAGATGGAATTAACGAAAAATTAGATTAAATTGTCCCCCCACCCCCAACGTCCTCAAATATTGCCACAGATTTCCCTAGGAAATTTCTGCACTGGGATGTGATATCAGATGAACAGGGCCCAACCTTAGGACAGTCAATAGTTCAGCAGCATGTAACATAGCACTTTAAACTGGCGACCTTTTTCTACAAAGCGCCAAGCCTTTCGTGGTCACTCTACCAAAAACTAACATAAATAAAATACATTTGCTTCTTGTTTCTCATTTAAGTATCCGATAGTTTGACTAAAAGTTCATAATGATGAAACAGAAAAATAGGATGAAAGTAATAGGATACTCTGCCGAGCAATAAATACATTATATCAAGAATTTATAAGAAATAAATACGGAAAGCAGGCAACGGCGTTTTGTGATTTAAAATCCAAATATCCTGGCATTTTCTCATTTCGAATTTGAAAATGTTTTGTTGGAAACTACGTGAGTGATGTTATTACCGTTATTTATCTGGTTTGTTTCATGTATTTTAATAGCGACCACTGATCCGTCTCTCTTCCCTTCGCCAGGAAATTTTTTCTTCAAAGACCCGTCATGGTACATACTTCCCGTGTAGAATCCTGAAAACAACAATAAGTAAATCACTGAAATGTAGTAAAAACAACTAAAAAGAAATGTGATTAACCTCGTGCCAATAAAAGAAGTACAATGGTAAATATAGTGGTCTGGTGCGTCGATAGCCCAATGGGGTCTTTCCAGTCTACAAAACAAGAGGCTACGGCTCGACTCACTTTTTCAAGTCTGGTTGAGACGATGAGATCCTTCCCATCTGACCAGAAGTACAAAAACAAAACAGCCTCCCATTGATTTTACGAGGTAATACCAACCACGGTCCCCCATTCCTATTCCTCTTGGTAGGGGTGGGGATGGAGTGTGGGACCATACCTGATCTTGGCTGGGGGACATGGCAGGTTCCACATCTGATCTTGGATGTTGGGGGTGGGGGAAGGGTGGGTGCCATACGCTTGGGGGCGGAAGGTGGGGCAGTTTCAATACCTGACCATCACTAGGGGTGGGATGGGGCAGAGCATGCCAGGTCCTACGCTTGACCTTGGCTGGGGGTGGGGTTTTCCTCTTTTCTAATTAGTCCTTCCTATCTGGTCCTTCCTGGGTCGGGACAGGCCCTCCTTCCAACTTGGTCCTTCATTAGGAAGGGATGGGCTTCCTTCCTGTCTGTCCCCGTGCATCATGGGATAGGGACCCCCTCCCCATGAACAGAATCACACTCATGACTGAAAACATTACCTTGGTTCAAAAACATCATAACAAGGTTGGGTGAGTGACATTTAGGTTCTTGACTGGGAAATTGACTATGCTTGGAAGTTTGAGGCCACTTACCATGGGCAAAGATTACTTTCTACTGCACGTGCGAATTCAACGCCAGTGATGGAGAATACAACTAGTGCGCACAGCCTAAAAGTTAGTCCCTCAGCATGTGCTTATCGGATGGTTGCAAACGACCTTCCTTTGGTGATAACTATGGTCCCATTAGCGGAGGAAACGGGGACCATAATTATGTATCAAAGTTCCCAGTGCTGTAGGTATTAAGTGGTCCATGACAGAATCTAAGTTTTCTAAAAGCTAAGCAATTGAAACTTGAAATACAAAGTAACTAACAAAGTCCTCAACTAAATTAGAATTCTTGAAATTGATTGGAACATTCAATCAACGGCAAATATAATACAATAAGCAAATATTCAGGCAAGAAAACAGAACCAAAACTTCCATCACAAAACAATTTATTCAGCGTTTGGGATACGACTTTTCAAGCACCTCTTCATACATACTCAATGTCAATCTTGTGTTTTTGTCAAATAAAATATCATTCATCAAAGATTCATTTAAATTGTCCTGCTCAAGTATATCTAGTAGCTGACCACGTAGACAGTTCAACAGGTCGTCATGGGATGGGAATCCAAGAAAATGAAGCAGTTTTTCCATTTCACTCTCAAAGTTCCTTATCAAATCATCGAATTGCAATAGGTATAGCTTTCCTTTGCCAAATCTTAGCCAGGAGACGTAATGCCAGACCCACTTCTGTGGAGCATTTTGAAGATATCTTCTCCACTCTGAAACAGTAGGCAAATACCTCAAAAACTACATGATTTACAAATATAAATCACAAAGTGATTTCTTTTGTCTATTAATTGCAAATTGTCTCTTTTACGATGTGCATTCAGAGTGAAAAATGTCTACTTTAATCTTCCTTGCTACAATCACACTTAAATGGTAGCTGATCATTTGTAAATACCTTTGGACGGCACATGAATGTTCTTTTCTTTATTGTAGCTGAGAGTTGGTCCGAGTTTTCTACTGACAAAGTTCTCAAGTAATGTGTCTGCTGGATTTCTAACAAGTACAATAATTCGCGCAAAATCCACAACAGAAAATATCGTCTCATTTTTCAGTTCCACATGATCGAAGTAGTTTTCTGGTGTGTCTATGAGTAGCAAGGACTGGTTTTTAACGATGATCTCCTCTAATGAGCCTTTTCTTACACTTTGGGAAGTGGCAGTGTAGAGACCTGCAATCACGAGAAAATGATAAAGAACTTCTACTGGATTATTGGTAGAAACTATAACAATACACAGGCATTGGGCGTCGGGTATAGTAAATCCACTACAAAATGGGACTGCAAACCAAGAGCTAAGTGAGTGGTGTATAATCCCCTGAGTGGTGGATTTACTTTGCCCCACAACTAATTCCTGTGTATTGGTTATATTATATAGCCTTTCATAGAAAAAATTAAACAAATATCTTAAGTTATAAAATCAAAAGTTCTTTAAATTTCTTCACAAAATTTCAAATCACCAAATTACTACCATTTTCTTTATTTACTGTTTGCTGCTCTGTGATTAGCTAATAAAAAGTTACACACCACTCTCTCAAAAAGTGGGTGTGGTATGATTAGCTGGCAAAAAGTTGTACACCTTTCTCAAAAAGTGAATGTGTTCTAATTGGCTAATAAAAAGTTATACACCACTTAGAAAGTTGCAGTGTATTCCAAACCAATTAAATCAATTTTGACATTATTGGCAAGGAGGTACAGCAAGACCTAGAATGTATTTAAGCTAATGAGAACAGGTCTTGTTGCAGAGCATAGCTCTTGAAAAAAAGGTACAATGTCGGAAATTAGCAGAAATTTCAATAAAATTTGTACAGAAGTCTTCCTATTTATTATCTCAGTATTTTTTACTTAAACCTTTCATTGCCTAAATTTTAAAGAGTAACTATAAGCTGTCCAGACAGCAAAAGCACTTTTCATTTCCATGTTTGCAGAGTATCATTTTAGCACAGCTGTTTGTTAATTTACACAAAGATGTCCATATCAGTACGAATGTACTCCCAGAAAAAAGAGTACTATTTCAGAAATGGGCCAAAATTAATGTTGAATAAATTTCATTTGCGATCCACTGAAAGTCTCCTCCCAGATTTTAGAAGAATTCTCCAATATGCTTGACAGATTAATCATTTTATAAATGCTAGGACCTCCTCACTACTAAAAATCAAGAACTTATACACAGATTTAAACTTCATCAAGGTTTAAACTTCAGAAATGTGCTAACCTTTGAAACATTTGAAGTAACTATGTGGGCAGTGGAGTTATAAAAACCTGTGTTTTCTGAACAGGAGGCATAAAAACGCAAAACTGATATAAAATCGTTCGATGCGACGCTGCGTTACGTTGTAGTTATATTTATACTCAGCTCCGTTGCTGCTGTCACTCAGCAGCATGAACGTTAAAAACTTTAACAATAAAGCCGTTTGGCTTTGTGCTAATTTTGTACTAAGGAACATAATGTAGTCACTTTGCTCTCCTAATTTAAGAAAGATTTCCATACAAGTTACTTACTTTCAATTAGCAGAGTGTTTCAAGTTGTTTTTACAATCTAATTTCCTGAATTAGATAGCTGTTAGAGTCCCAATTGTACAGCTATGAAACATCAAGTCTGTTACTATTAAATTTCTCACTTTGTACCTGAATAAATTTCATCTTTTGGCTATGCTGTCACTCCGAATCTCTGAAAAACAACTTTTACTGTGACATCAGATTTTCAGAAAACTGTTGATATCACTAAATGGCAACTTAAAATTGCAAATGCAATCACACAAAAACTGACGCCTCTCAGTGTCTTATATTTCATTCTGTTTAGGTTGGTAGTGATGTGTTATAAATCACCGCATAGTGAGTCCCTCCCAACCATGAAACAATACGAACGATCACTGCGCACCGTCCGTCTCCTAAATATGTCTCTGCTAAATATGATATCCCAGGAACATTCATGGTTAACATGCTCTACAATGTGTAGCCAATTGATCACCATTTCCAAACTAACATCACAATGACCCTTTTATTTCAACTAGAATTTTTCATTTTTTTCTGCCTTCTAGAGATAGGAAGTTGCGAATTCAAATTGACAATCAGAGCTGCCAATTCCCAGGTCACACAAACCATTTCTAGTGCACACGAAGGAAATTTTGCCAAAGTGTGAAATTTTGGCTGCAGATAGCTTCCTTAAAACAACATCCAGAATTGTTTCCTTCTCTGCCTCATGTAATTATTATCTGTCTTTTATATTGGACTAAAATGTCCCATTCTCTGAAAGACTGTCCTTTGTGTTAGTTTAATATCCCCCCACAAAAGAGTTCAATCATAATATAGTGCGTGATACATCAGAGGACTTAGATCTAGATCTAACATTTTTCTCAACACCCTTATGGGATTGTATGGCATATTACATCAGTCAGAATATCAATCAATTTCCTGAGAAATTACTTCGAATTTCGACAACTAAATTTTCAATGTGATAAATTTTGGCACTGTCTGCTTCTTGATTCCCTACACAGTTTGGCAAATTGAACTTTAACCTGACATCCAACATCTACCCTCGGAAACACACGAGGTCGCTTTTGCAGTTGTGAGTTGCAAACAGAACATCATCAGGCAGTGGATTCATGAACCCTCCCTGCAGGATGGCTTTCTAAAATGATCTATTTTTCTCTAGTTTATCACTGTAAAACTTCCAAAGTTTTTCGAACTGTTTCAAAAAAATTCAAAAAGTTCACATTCTGGAGAAAAACTGAGGAAGAAATTGATATACTTCTCTGTTGTATATCTAATTTTAAACATCATTTGGTTTGCCTAAAAATTTCAACGGGTCACTGACCAGCAGATTACATGCAAGTGATGCTAGTTCAACTGGGTAAACCAGTTCATAATATAAGGATAGACAGTTCAATAAGGCATGAAAATTTTACCTCATGTCAATGACAACGAACTTTTGCCATAAGGGTTAAACAGTCAGTGTAAGATCAAAGTTAAAACTCCCAAAATGGGAAGAGATCTGATGGAAACTGCACACCCAAATTGTTTCACACTCTTTCCAGTGTCATCCGCAGAACCCATTACACAGCCACAAAAAATGAATCAGCAAAAATTATGGTGCCTGATTTCAGTCACTCCTACCTGTAGACTGCTGCAACAGATGTCGAACCCAAGTGTTTCCTGATCCCGGAAAACTAGCCAAAGCTGTTAAAGGAAGCTTTACTTTCGAGTACCCCAGTTGTCTGCAATCTCCTGTTGAACCAGCGACTTTCGTACTTCTATTACTTTGTTTGCTGTCTTGAACTCGTGTGCTTCGAGGAGAGGATAAACCGTACTTCATTGCCCTGTGGACAACATCGTCATTCAGCAGAATCTTGCAGTTTGATTTTGATTCATTTTTATCTCTATCTTCTCCATTAATTGTTTCAAGAAACAGTTTGAGATAATCCCTGTAATTGGCACATGAAGAATAAGGCCTGCTCTGAGTTTCCTCTTTCTCCAAGGTGTGGATCACTGACACTTCATCTGGTCTTTGTTTCACGTCTACCATAAATATCACCATCGACACAAACAAGTAAATGAACAATAGGAAATACGTAATTGACTTGAATATCTTCCCTTTCAACGAGATCATTTTTGCCATAGTTGTCTTCACTGTTTTTTCCTCTTTTTATTCAAAATAGTCTTTCCTGGCATGTAACAACAAACATTTTTCCAGCACACTAATTTTGTTATTAATTTCATCACGAAACAGAATTGTGCTATGAATGTGTAATTCAAATCATATATCTTGTTTAAAATATTTAGTTAAAATCAAGTGAAAGTGAAATAATCGTTTCTTTCTGAGAAATGCGCGTATATTTTCTGAGATGGATTGAGATGGAACCTTTAACACGCGGTTCGATTGAATGCAAACTATGTCTGACCTTAACGGTGCAATAACTTCACAAGAAAGAAACTTTAAATATTTTTCTATTCTCGTTTTAAGTCATTCACACTTGATATCTACTTCCAGTTTGTGCACATATGTTTTATTTTTGAAATTTCATCAATAATACAATTAATTTGCGCGAATTACATAGAGATGACGACTTGTGGCTGTGCATGTAATTGTGCACGCAATTGCGCACGTATTTCTGCATATAAGCAAGGTGTTTCATGTTCAGAATGTTAGTATGTATTACAGATATGATTGCCATGTGATGGAAATCTATCACTAAGTGCAAGGACAAAAAGATCACTTCATCCAAAGTATGAATGTGGGCACAGTTTGAACAGGTTGGTGGTGGGACCCTATGACATCTAACTGCAAAATAAGGTGTCCTCAACGCCTCTGAGTATTATCTATATTTACAAGGCTACGAGGGTGTGAGGACCAGGTTACAATGTCATTTATGAGGATAGAACTCTGAAAAGTTTGTGCCTGTAGCTTCCTTAATAATGGTCCAATTTTCAATCTGCTTGCACTATATGAAGGGTCCCTACCACAATTTGAATTACATGCGCAATTAGATGTAAAGTGACCCGGATTTATGATATTAATTCATGATTTAAGATCGATTTTTTCGCAAATGAGACAAATCTGACAACTTTATAGATCTTTAAGATCAAGGGTTCTTAAAAATTTTCATTTGGCCGAAAAATTTAAAAATCCCTTGATGTTGATATTGCACAATGATATCAGATTGGTCTTATTTGCGAAAACTTGATTAAATTCAATTGTCTCAAATATTAACAATATTACAGGTTTCAGAATTATCAAGCTTTTGATTTTGATCATGAAGGTACCTCAGAGTGTTGAATGCCTTGTTTTAAATGTTCACCATTTTATTGAAATGTCCTCTATCAACTATAAAAGATAATGTACCTTGACTCGTCAAATTGTGCTTGCCCAAACAACAGTGTTATCGTACAAATAAGGTACTCTAAGAACTATTTATGATCTGTACATTGTACATGGCAAGAATTTATGTTTGAAAAACAGTTAGAATCGTAGATCTAATTATTTCTGTTTACTATTCATATAATTTACAACTTTTATAATGCCCTTCTATAAAATAACCTCCTATTAACATTGCGAGGCAATCTCGACCACGCATCCCCCCCATCATTATCCAGACTTGCTGATCATGCCAGACCTCACCTAGCTAGGGGAGGGGCAGACAATGCTGTCTTTTATCCTGTGTGTGTGTGGGGGGGGGGGAGTCTTCCTGTCCGGGGAAGGGACAGGTTAACAGTTCTTGGTCCAAGGGTCAACACTTCTTGGTCCAGGGAAAAGGGGGTAGGGGGAAGGGGAGGAGGAGTGGGTGAACAGTTCATAGTCCAAGGTGGACCAGGCCCCTCCCTCCTGCCTCTGAACAGTCACAGACATAAGTGAAAACAATACCTTCCCTCTTACTGTGTACATGGTTGGTAGGTAATAAAATACTAATTCCGCAAACATGTGTTCAAAATACAAAATAAATATATTAATTTGCTGATGACAGAAACTGGGCCTCACAATGGTTAGGTTTTCAGGTAACAGTGGTTTTATTAGTGTCGTGGAGTCATAAAGATAGGACATGGTGTTGGTTGCGTGAATGATGGTTTATTGGCAGGGCTACAGGTTGTACATAGTCCAGGAAGATTTACTGAAGTGCCCACTGTCTGCTAGGGGCATGCTATATATTGGTCAGGGTGATGGCCTTGACCTTGTGGTCATAGCTAGACTTGTGTCAGTCTCTGACATCCCCTTCTGTTCATATTTTAAACAAAAAAATGAATGAGCCATTTATTGGCTTAACCTGTAGTTACATACTATTGAAAATATTGTCTATTTGCCATTAAAGTACAGTATACTGTGAAAAGCTTATGAAAAACACAATGACCTCACTATACTGTGAGACCTGGAAGGAGGCATTTGCCATGTAAGTAACCTTAAACCTTTAAAATGTCTATTTACAATACTATATATACAATGTGGCTGCCAGTCTCGGTCACCTTCAGAGAGTGCCATTGATGTTACAATTCAGTTCAGTCTGAAAAGCTCAATGCTTTACCAGGAAGGGCCACTGGCACTGTCACTTTGGGAGGAGGTGGTTTGTTGCCTTTTTCCATCCTCTTTGGAGCTAGATGTTTCAAATCTCTGCTTGTACTTTGGGAGGAGGCATTGGCATCACTGTTGTCTTCCTCTGAACTGCTGCTGGTGACACCATTGGCCAAATCTGATCTGGCTCTTGCTCGTCTAGGGAATGCATTGCTTTTGGGAGGGGGAGGGTCTGGAGTTGATATCTTCCTTAACTGGGCCATACACTGTAATTTGTTGCTCAATTGTCATTTCTGGGAGTGCAGAATGTACAGATTTCAGCCAGATTGCCACCTTCAGGTGATGATGGTCTTGAAGAGTCCCTTGAACTCGGTTCACTACTTGCATCGTATTCTGTGTATATTTCACTTCGGGAGGGTGTGGCGGTCCTGAAAGGAGATTGCGAGTATATTTCACTTTTGGAGGATGTGCTGGTCCTGGAATGAATTTGGTCACTGTTAGCTTGGTTGTCACTTGAATGGCATGACGACTCATAGTCACTTTGGGAGGGTGTGTACAGTTCCTCTCTGATGTCTATCTCTGTCCCAGTCATGCTTGTTGACTCACTGGCCACATCACTGTTAATTTCTCTGGATATTTCACATTGAGAGGGTGTGCTGGTCCTGAAAGGACTCGAATCATGGTTATTGTTAATTTCAGAGAATATTTCTCTTTGGGAGGGTGTATGGGTCCTGAAATGAGCAATGCTACTATCGGATTCATTGTCACTTCCTTGAGCCTGGATTTGGCCAAATGGCTGTTTGGGAGGGGAATGAGTTTTTGAAGTGTCATTGGCTTCTCCAGCCTCATTCTCCTCAAGGTCCTTTAATGCTGTGCCCTGTACTGGTTGTGACA
>JBCAUG010572051.1:0-14544 GCA_038406175.1 Haplosyllis leylae | reverse complement strand
AAATTCCCTGTGTTTTCCCTGTCTGGAAAAAGTAAGAGTCAAATTCCCTGTTTTCCCTGTTCCGTGGCCACCCTGTTTCAGTTTAGCAGGAAAAACTTTTACCAACTTATCGTTGATATTGAAGGGGCAATCTGTCAAAAACTTAAAATTTGATTGTTACTCCAGCCAAATTATATTTTGAAATAAAAAAGATATACAAATGACATAATTCTGCTCACACAAAAGTCAAATCCTTTAGCAAACCGGAAATAGAAAGTATTACACGGCCCATTATGTTTGAATAGAGCAACAAATTCGTCATAATTGAATGCAATGTGACTATGAGACTATTTCACTGTTGGTTCATGCGACAGGCTTATTCGTCAGTTGAATATTCCAAAAGGTTTTTGACAGTTTTCAATTGGGTATCTCAGGTCACGAGACGAATGATCAGCCGATACGGAATTATATTCCGTATAATAGACCACGATTAGTTACACTTTGCAAAATTGGCATCTTCATTAACAGTGTATAACCTAAGAATTCACCTCGACTTGTCCATCCCACCCTAAATTTAACTTGCCCCAATGAAAATGAGCTTGCCAAGCTTTGATTTGAATCACAGCAAAACAGCACAGTTGATAGCATTTTGATTTATATATTTTTCTAAAATTTTAACTTGTCCATCTGCTCGAGTAAACCGGAAATCAACTTGTCCGGAAGCACAATTTACTCATCACAGACGAGCGGGCGAATGTTAAGACGAATTCAACGTAAATTTTTTGTAGTCTCGTTATTGCCAGAAGTATCTGCAAACGTTATATATACATTCAACGTTTTTAAACTTTGTTGTCTGCTTCCAACAAACAGTGACAATACATGTATTCATCAACTATCCTACGATCCAGTGTGTGCGTTCATTTGGAAATTAATTTTCCCCGTATGCACTATTGATACCATAATTCCACCTGTTGCTATGTGGTAAATGTGTGTAATATGTGCATATGTCACTTCTACATTTCAATGTTATCAATCATACTACCACGTTCCGATATCCATCATTCAATCAGAAACTTAGAACGTTTCCAACATTTCAGAAACAAAAGCTCAAAAAGTCAAGAACCGTTATGGTATTTAAGTTTTCATATTTGAAGAATGTTTTATCATAAAATCCATTTCCTAGTCATAACTGTCGTGCTAATTAGAATTATACTGTGTACTGGCAATATTACTTTAATTAACTAGTTTTTTTCAATAAAATTCCCACTCAAGCTGTAATGAAACACTACCAGATTCAGAAGAAGGGATTGTGTTATTCGATGACAAACCAATACAATGACATGATTCACTCCCTGTTCTCATCATGGAATCCACGGCTCCACGACGTTCCCTTGGTTTACGTTACAAACAATACAATGACACGATTTACTACTTGTCCTCATCACAAGAGTCCACAGCTTCGCGATTTTTCCAGTGGTTTACGTTACAAACAATACAATGACACGATTCACTACCTGTTCTCATCATGGAGTCTACGGCTCCACGACGTTCCCTTGGTTTACTCGGAGGTCTAGGCGAGGACGGTGGTGATTCATCTACTGTGTCCAAACTCAACGATACTTTCTTCTTCACACCTTTTCCTCTGGCGCAGCAGGTCTTTGGTTTTGCTCCTCCATTCATTTTGGAAGTCTCATTCACATCCTTCACATCACAGTTACTTGCTGTTGAACACATGGTTGGTGATTCTGGAGATTTTGCTCCAGTTTTGGCCACAGTTGTGACAGCAGTTGAAGCTGATGTATCCACTGAACCATTGACCGATGATTGAACTGTAGATGATGCCATTGTTGATGTCCACACTATCTGTTTCACAATGTTAATATGTAAAAGCGTATTGCACTGTAACCAAAAGCATTAGTGGCTGTCGCATCTGCCGGAAGTACAACACTGACTACACAGGTACATTATCCGCTACAAATGCAATATCCTGAACATAGGTTCATCGAGCTTCTCTAATATAATCCCGATTGGGATGATTATAAAAATAGCTTTCGCTGTTGTTTGTCTTGGGAATCACCCTGTAAGTAATGTGTTGTTGCTTCATCACTTTGAGTCAACATCAGTAAAAGGCGATGCTTTCCACCCTTGATGACAAGTGATATATTGATATGTTCCGTGATCACAGTTCTCAGACACTGGTCTGTAAATGGACCTCAGAGAGACTGTCCTGTATTATAATCGTCTTGCAGACGAGCAAAGCTGATTCCTTCAGGCGTTTTTTGCCTTTACTAGAAAGGCAGTCACTTTCCTGAATGTAGGTCACTGTCTTATGCAGCAATCACCAGCCGGCAACCTCAACCAATATGGCATTTAGCGGCAATTTCAACTTATAGATTTTTACACATTGTGGCATTTTGATTACATTTTCCACATTAAGAGTCGCAGCTAAGTGTTGCTCAGCGTGCACTGAAACTATTTTCACTCGAGCTATTCCATTCATGCAAAAAGCAGTCTTCTTCTCCGTCGGTGCCTTTCAAAGACACTACTGTATGCTGCATTACAATTAGAAGTAACAGGATCTTCTGCTAGTTAACTGCAAATAATAACCAGATGCAGATAGCTGCACACAAACGTAATGAAAGAAGCCTTCTTGTAGTAGCAGGCTCTAATTCCTGAGTATCAAACGAATGACACGCAAAACATCTCACTTGAACCCTGTGTGGGTGTCGTTATTGAGAACCCACATGTCCACGGCAGGATTAGCCGTCATTGGCCCCTGACACGATGTATGCCCTCCCTACAACTTAATGTCTTGTCTCCACGACACGTGTGACCTTTACAAATTACCTCCACTTGCTTATTACGGAAAGTTTCCCTTCATAATTACATCCGCGTTTCGTCTAATTGTAATGCCATTCTTTCACAGGGGATGCTAGTAACCTGGGGCATTGTAATTAGAAACTCACAACAGTATTAAGTTTGCCTCTGTTCATTTCTCAGAAAGATCTGGTTTTACAAGAAATAATCCATATTTGAACTGGTTCCGTACGTACATCTTCTCACAACCTGTATCCATTAACACTGCTCATGAATCATGTCTCAAGATAGTTAAACGACGTCGACAACGATGTGTCACTACTGATTCGTCTTCAGGAGAATCCATTGCATTTCGCTGCAAACAGGGAACACCTTCTTTCAAGAATGGCTGCGAAGACATCACTGTTTTGTAGCTATTTAAAGGCACTGCACAGATATAGAATTTTCCAAATTTAGCACAAGACTACAGTAACAGATTCCAGCTTCTCCTACCAATTTAAGTTTTTATGCCTGTCAGCGCTTCAGTTCATCTGCAGCACAGGCACACGGTATAAGCCACTTTTATTGATGTTAAATAAGATCGAGTGACAGGGAATCTCACAGTCAACACTTTGTAGAACGGCCGTTTTCTCCTTCATTAAGCACTTGCATATTCACTACGGGATCCATTTACAGCGTTAATTTCCATGTAGGAACTTGAAGCGATGAGTTTCATGGGAGAGATGCAGATTTTTAAGCCCACTCCATCTTAGTAATACACACAGTAAACAGACAGGACTGAAATAGCTACAGTCCATATATAGCCAAGTCAACCATGAGTAAATTTCCTAAACGGGCTTTAATATTAATGTTGGCTGCTTCTGAGAAAGCATTGCTCGGTGGTACGTACGTAAGGTTGTGACACACCACACATACGTCTACAGTAAATCACCAGTGGGCTGCATCCAGGCAAATAAAACCCATCTCGTGCTGACATACAGCAGAAAGCAAACCCAATTGGAGAATTGAATATGGTCATTTCAGTTTTTTTGATATGAAAAGCTGTTTTTCCCACAAACTACAATTGGTGGCCGCAAACTTGTCTGCTGTATTAAATTCTTCAATATTGTTCAACATTCTGGTGAATTTCTAAGTGATTTTAAAGCTTTTTGAAACCTACTTCATATCATCTTTCATAGTGGTTTTTTTTATACCCTATTACTTATTTGATATGAATTGTGTTTTAGTCTGGGCACAGTTCCAACATAATGGATTGGTTATTATCACAGTAAATGTAATATGAATGAGTATATATCAGTTGTTATCTACCAAATCATGGATTCAAGGAGTAATTATATCCTATTGAACGTGTGTTTGGGAACAAATACAGTTCATTTGTACCACTTTGGACACTGAAGATGTTAAACATTGTTTCTGAATTTTTTCCCACTTGCGTCACTTCTGAGCGGTTACACATGTTCGCGTTCTACATCTTAACTTTCACACACTGAAAATGTATTGATGTTTTCCATCCAATTGCTGACACTGTCATGTTCTCGGGGATGAAAAAGAAAGTAGTGGAAAATAATTTTTAGATCTCACAACAGGGTACCTACATTTTTTCGCATGGAATTTCCTGATTTTTCCCTGACTTTTCCAGAATTTTCTACCTTTTTCCAGGCACATTTGAAGAATAAATAATATTTTATTTGAAATGGCTTCCACTTACTACCCAGTGTGTATATCAAACAAAAGCACAGGTACAGAAAAGTTCAAAAAGTTAACTGAAAGTTATAGAAGCACATTTAATGACATAAGTCTGTGCACTCACTAATGAAAATATATTGTGTCATCAAAATATAAAAAATATTGTGTCATCAAAATTCCCTGATTTTTGTAAAAAAATACCAAATTCTCCGACTTTTCCCTGACTGGAAAAATTCCTTCCAATTTTCCCTGATTTCCAGAAGCTGTAGGTACCCTGCTCACAGTTCTTGGTGAAATGCCATTATTATAGGACTAAAAATTGAAAAGCATTTCAATGCATTTGAAAAGTTGCACTCTTCATGGTGCATTATATATATTTCGGCCAATATATCGCATTTACGTCAGTAGTAAATCACTAAAACATGCTACTCTATTGTCCGTTTACTATTCACTCCGATTTAAAATCAATTACTGCCTCAATCACACTGGCAATACATCAAAATAACAATCAAAATGAATTTGATTTTTAGTAACCACTGGTATTGAACGAAAAAGCTCAATGATTCATTTGTCCATCGATCAATTTCCATGTTCTGCTTTTCAATTTCATTTTACTGGCACATGTATGCACCCCGCACACTGCTACACTGACAACAAAAGAAAGTCTTCCCAGAACCATTCAACTCAGATAATAGGGGCGGGGCCGGGGGGGGGGGGGGTCCCAGCAATACTGATTTGTTCGGATATCGACCAGGCTGCAAACGTCCAAATATTCTGACAGTCAACAGTGCTTTCTCAGAATATGAGGTCAACACTGGAGTTGCTGAGTATGATTACTTTCAGGTTTTCTGTCATTTACGATGATGACATTGTCACTGATGAATCTGTGGGGAGAAGACCTTGACTTTTCTACGGCTTATGCTGCAGTGTGGTGTACATTACCGTATGGGTGAAAGTTTTCCACAGAAGTTAGTTCTCAGGAACGGAAAGATCAGCCCCAAATCAAAATTACGAAATGTCATGATTTTTTCTGGCCAAGTAAATTGGGTTGTGTCAAATAATTAAATTTGCAGGAAAACGCTATAGAATCGAGACATATCTTAACATGCAATCATTCCCAATTTTATTCCGACAGATGAATTAACTATATAAGCTTCATGGAGGACAATTGTTTAATTGATCTATATATTTCGTGTTTACACAGACCAACAGCAAAGCAGTTTATCGATTCCAAAAGTTCTTGACCTTTGTATAAAAAGTCATTGCAAATATTTGGCAAGATAAATTTTAATGTTGTCTGTGTTGTGACGCAAAAACCTCATACATCTATAACAATTGAAAGGTACATTTTAATTGACTTTGAAAGGTCATCGAGTGACCTTGACCTTCCGCTTCGGGGTCAACTTGGTTTTGGTCACTCACCATGCAACTCATACTGCAGATTGTCCCACGATAAAATACCTGTTCAAGATCATTACATTAAGTTTACCATAAATTCAGTTCATTTCCAGAAATAAGTTTTGTAACGCAACTGGATCTACCACGACTTTTGACCAACGACTAATTTTGAAACTGAAATTAAAATCTCCATCAATTTATCTAACTGATTTAAAGAAGAAAGTTGAAAATTCATAAATATTGCAAAATTTTATTGAGATGGCAAGCACGCAGACTGTGTTAGCTGTGTAACATCTAATTTATTCTTTGCACAGAGGAGACTTTTTCAGCTGCCGAAAAATATTTGAAATTGAAGCTGCAAAGAGACTCACCTGGCATAGGTTCGTCATCTGAATCCGTCTGCATGTCTTCATCTTCAGATCCTCCTCCGAAAGAAACTCCTTTCTTCACCGTTTTGTTGGCCGAGGCTTTGTTTCTGGTTTCAGCTAAAGTGTTAAAATATCCAGCGGCGAACTGAACTAAATCCGAGGGCTTTTCTCTCAGAACGCTCACTGTGAAATCCTGCAGAAGATCTGTCAAACCAGCCGGGATCTCGAAATCCATGTTTGACATGTCAATTTCTACCTAATATCCAACAATAATACAACTATTACACACTCCAGAGCTTTATGCGCCTTTTGCTTTTGTGTATGCAAGTAACTTCATAGAAAAATCCAGTAATTTTCAGAAAAATTTGCAGAGAATTTCTGTGCTCATGTTATTTCAAACCGATCTGGCCATCAATAGTGACGTCACGGCCTGTTTACTCCTGCTTGGAATGTTCTTCGGGAAAATAGTCCAATATTTTCAAGAAATTGCATCATTTCCTTTCGACTTTCGGATGTTTCGGTCAACTATTAAAACTTCACATACTGATATATTCCAAAATCAACTCATTTCAGTTACTTTTGAAGTGAAATAGCTCACTAGAATTTTGTTTAAAATCAAAAGCGCGTCTGCTAGAAAGCCGAACTCATGAGCTATAGGAAGTGCCGACACCTAGCGTTACTTTTTATTGAGCGCCCTCTGGCAATATTTATTTAAACCATAGGTACACTGTTAAGAAAAGCATTTTCTGTAAGGACACCACCAGACCACCAGAACTCTTTCATGTTACATCATTTAGTCACAATTATTCTCAGTGGCGGATCCAGGATTCCCCAGAGGGAAGTTTTGGGTCGCTGACCATTTTTTCCGAAAACTGCATGAAAATGAAGAAAGTTTGACTCCCTCGATCCACCACTCTTCCTCTGTGCAGGTTGCAATTTTTTGTCTTTCAGAAAGTTTTTTAAGATAAATGTTAACCACTTCACCCGATCTACCCTTTGCTTTACGGAAAATTTGGAGCTACAATTGCTACGACAGGATAATACATGAAAATTATGCAAACACTGCAATTCGGGTAGCCTGGACTGGTCCACTGACATAATAACAGTCTGAGCAAGTTTACAATGATGCCTATCAGCTCGTTTGCGCAGATGTACAACAGCTTTTTATATTGGATTGAAAAAAAGAGAAATAATGTCAGATTAGTATCTATATACATACGGCAATTACTGTCCTGACATTTTATTTCATCGTAAAAAATGTGGGCAATTCTTGTCTGCCAATTTAATGTGAGTGGGCTGTGCGCTCAAATTTTCTTGTTAAATTTTGACAAAATTCACATAGTTATCATAACTTTAATACAAAAATTAAGTCCTTCTTGAAAACATATTCAATTTTAGTAGGTCAAGTAATACATTTTTTTAAGAATTTTTAATTGATCTTTTTGCGCAAAAGAAATAATTACATACATGCGATAACTTTAATTATCGCATTAGTTTATTTTTGAAAAGTAGATTCTAACATGAATTATCTTAAAATTTGTTAAATTCCAAAATCCAAGTTCTGGAAAACTGCTCAATTTGTACTTCGAAAACCATGCGAACTAGTCCATATTTTAAATTTAAAACTTCTCCAGAAATTTCACCAAACTACTCAAATCATCTTTCCACTTTGTGAATGAGAAATTCTGGCTGACAATTACAGGTTGAGCATGCTTTATTCGAACACTGTTAATTCGAAGTTCCACTTAATTCAAACTTTTTTTAAAATCTTTGCCAATTTCCTATCTTTTCAATGATAAAAAATACTGTTAATTGGAAGATGGTTAATTCAATGTTCCACTGGATCGAAGTCATTTTAAGTCTACCTTAAATCAAGGTCACTCTAAATCAAAGTTTTGGGGCAACTTAAATCAAAGTTTGTTGTAATTCAAAGGCTTTGATCAAAGATCCTTCTTGTTCAAACACTTTAAATTAAGAATTACATGTGCATCAACTGCTTTGACATAGCTTCATATCTAATATATCTATGTTTGTATACTTTAAATATTTGCATTGACTGCATCAATATTGTAAATACATTTTAAATACACATATTCCTTCACTTGCATTGACTGCTTTGACATTATAGCATCAAATTATAGAGGAGATTGAGACAATTCCAACAGTGCAAGTGGATTGAAAATCAGACCATTATTAAGGAAGTTATAGGAAAATAAAGTTCTATAGAGTGTGGACTGCATTGACATTGTAAATGCATTTTAAATACACATATTCCTTCATTTGCATCGACTGCACATTTTCTTTCTTTGAATACAGACAGATTTAATTTGAAGTAAATAGTTTATTTATGAGGTTGAAGCTGTCAATGCAAACTGACACATTTGATTTATTTGTACATTTGTTCTGTCAAAGCAGTTGATGCAACACATGGTTTCATGTCACAGTACAAGAACCACAATTACATAAAAGGATGCTATGTTGTGGCTTCATTTTATAATTCAAAGTAGGTTGGAGTCTAATTCAAACAGTTAAATCGAAGGAAACTACAATTCAAAGAGATAATCCAAAGTAAGTGCCAACCTGAAGATTGATTCAAAGTAAATCCTCATTTGAGGTGTTAAATCAAAGTAAATTCTAATTTGAAATTTCTTCAAAACTTTGAATTACAGCACATAATTTAATCTGAATATCCACGTAATTTGAAGGAAAAACTTATCAACAAAATACTTCAAATTAACTGTGTCCAACCTGTAATGTGAATCACTTTAAACTGATATCAATCTACTTTTAGAATGCAAAATGAAATGGTATCAAAATCTAAAAATTATTTGTGGCCAAACCAGTGTATTTGCATTTTTTGGACTTGATCGAGGTCTTTCACAGTCTACATGTGAGCCCCTTCTCAAGGGACAATAAATCTTGTATTCTTCAACTGGCTCATTTCACCAGTCTTTTGAGCATAAACAAAAGCTGTACAGAAGCTGAGTGTTTGCATTCTTCTCAGTGTCAGTGCTTCATCAGAGGTATTCATCCACAGTCCTGAAAGGTTACTGGTGTTCTATGTGAGCCCTCCTTTCCAGCATTAGTCTACAGTCTACAACTCCTCTCCACTCTTTGAGCCCAGTGCACAAAATACAACCCATGAACATCTGCTGTCATCCCCTGAGATAAAATCCTGACTGCTCTGATTGCTAATCAGAGGGAGCTAATATTCAAAGGACTAAATAAAGACTGAAATTGGTGACCGACTTTGGTGCCAAATGTGGAGCTCAAACAAGTGGAATAGCATGAGCCAGAAATGAAAAAAGAAGATTAGAGTGAGCCACAGACAGTGGGCCCCTCTTCAACAAAATCAAAGAAGCAGTGTTTGAAGTGATGTGAAGACATGCCAGATTGATGGGGCACCAATTCCTGACATTTGGAACAGTTTGAACATTCCTAGAGGGCACTCAAACTTCTGATCCCCCTCTGAAGATAGAAGACAGAAGACACAAGTCATCAAGTCACAGCACACAGAGACTGACAATATCTGTATTGCTTGAAGATAGTCATTGAATGTTATTGAACATTGTAGCTGAAATATAAAGTGGGCTCCCCTCTACTTAGTCTACAAGAACACAACAGGAAGATGCAGCTCTGATCTCTGTTAGAATAGTGAACTTTATTCTAAAGAGTAGTGTTGCAATTAGTCTGTACTGTAATTCTTTACCACAGATTAAAGCATCACCCATTGTGGTCTGGCTAGTATTTGATGCAATTATATTAATTGTTAAAAATACCTTGAAATTCTAGACTTTGTGTAAGTTTAGTGTTGGTGGCTTTATTAGTGACAGATCTAATTAAATTTTCCAGATCAGTATTTGAATCTTATCAAAATCAGGGTAACATTGAAGTTCCGAATTGTTTAATTGTACATGTGTAACATTTCTTGCAATTGTGTGTACAGTTGTAAGCGGAATTCCTGCTGAAGCTAGTAGTAAGGGTAACATTTGAGCTCCCCATACTGTCTTATAAGTAACTATTAGTCTCATCTCATAAACAGTGTAACCAATGTACCTCTTTTCACTCATACAGTAATACTGAAATGGAAGGTCCAACTAATCCTGGAGATGTGATAACCCTACCTCACATGCCTAGTGGTATTTCCCCTGCCCACCAATTCCTATACTTACTGGTAAAGAGTGAGTTTTGGCTCCCCTTGACTCAAACCCTACTTGCTAAAGATGTAACAGTAGGTGTGTACATTACACAAAGTGTGGTGTCTGAATATTCTGAGCCCCCTCTGAATTTTCTGTTGTTAACTCTTCCCATGCCCAATTCCGAAATATCGGATTTTTCACAATGTTGTTCAGTGCCACAGGTATATTTGCAGTGTGTGCTTCCTGTGCCAGAGTATTGCTGCTATTTATAGACAACAATATTTTCAGTGTAGATAGCACTGATTGCCAAAGAACTACATATGTAGCACTACAGTTATTTATAGAACACAATATTTTCAATAGCTTTTGCTCTCACCAACCTTGTGAGATCTACTGGCTGTGGCTTAGATCTAGATCTATGGCCATGGCTTAGATCTAGATCTATGGCCGTAGCTTAGATCTAAATCTACTGACTGCTGCTTAGACCTAGATCTACTGACCACAGCTTAGATCTAGATCTACAGTCATGGCTTAGATCTAGATCTATGAATATGGCTTAGATTTAGATCTACTGACCATGGCTTAGATTTAGATCTAGATCTACTGGCCACAGCTTAGATCTAGATCTACAGCTGTGGCTTAGATCTAGATCTAGATCTACTGGCCATGGCTTAGATGTAGATCTACTGGCTGTGGCTTAGATCTAGATCTATGACTGCAGCTTAGATCTAGATCTACTAGCCATGGCTTAGATCTAGATCTAGATCTACTTGCCATGACTTAGATCTATATCTATGGCCATGGATTAGATCTAAATCTAGATCTACTGGCCATGGCTTAGATCTAGACCTAGATCTACAGGCTGCTGCTTAGATCTAGATCTGTGGCCAAAGCTTAGATCTAGATCTATGGCCATGGCTTAGATCTAGATCTACAGCTGCAGCTTAGATCTAGATCTACTGGCCACAGCTTAGATCTAGATCTACTGGCTGCATCTTAGATCTAGATCTACTGGCTGCTGCTTAGATCTAGATCTACTGGCCATGGCTTAGATCTAGATCTACTGGCCATGGCTTAGATCTAGATCTACTGGCCATGGCTTAGATCTAAATCTACTGGCTGCAGCTTAGATCTAAATCTACTGGCTGTGGCCTACATCTAGATCTATGGTCATGTCTTAGATCTAGATCTATTGGCTGCAGCTTAGATCTAGATCTATGACCACAGCTTAGATCTAGATTTACTGGCCATGGATTGGATCTAGATCTATGGCTGCAGCTTAGATCTACTGGCCGCAGCTTAGATCTAGATCTACGGCTGGGGCTTAGATCTAGATCTATGCCACAGCCAGTAGATCTAAATGCATGTCATGGCCAGTAGATCTAGATTGAAGCCATGGCCAGTAGATCTAGATCTAAGCTGTGGCCGTAGATTTAGATGTAAGCCATGGGTGTAGATCTAGATCTGAGCCTTGGCTGTAGATTTAGATCTAAGCCAAGGCCAGTAGATCTAGATCTAAGTCAAGGCCAGTAGATCTAGATCTAAGCTGTAGCCATAGATCTAGATCTAATTCCTGGCCAGTAGATCTAGATCTAAGTCATGGACAGTAGATGTAGATCTAAGTCATGGCCAGTAGATCTAGATCTAAGCCACAGCCAGTAGATCTAGATCTAAGCCACAGCCAGTAGATCTCGATCTAAGCTGTGGCCAGTAGATCTAGGTCTAAGCTGCAGCCATAGATATAGATGTAAGCCATGGCTGTAGATCTAGATCTAAGCTGTCACTGTAGATTTAGATCTAAGCCAAGGCCAGTAGATCTAGATCTAAGATGCAGCCAGTAGATCTAGATCAAAACCATGGCCATAGATCTAGATCTAATCATAGCCAGTAGATCTAGATCTAAGTCATGGACAGTAGATCTAGATCTAAGTCACAGCCAGTAGATCTAGATCTAACCCACAGCCAGTAGATCTAGATCTAAGCCACAGCCAGTAGATCTAGATCTAAGCTGCAGCCAGTAGATCTAGATCTAAGCCGTGGCCATAGATCTAGTTCTAAGCCATGGCCACAGATCTAAATGTAAGTCATGGCCATAGATCTAGATCTAAGCTGCGGCCATAGATCTAGATCTAAGCCACAGCCGTAGATCAAGATGTAAGCCATGGATGTCGATCTAGATCTAAGCCACTGCCATAGATTGAGCTGTAAGCCATGGCCGTAGATCAAGATCTAGGCCACAGCCATAGATCGAGATCTTAGCCATGGCTGTAGATCAAGATGTAAGCCACAGACATAGATCTAGATCTAAGTTGAGGTCGTAGATCAAGATGTAAGCTGTGACCATAGATCTAGATCTAAGCTGTGGCCATAGATCTAGATCTAAGCTGCAGCCATAGATCTAGATCTAAGCCATGGCTGTAGATCTAGATCTAAGCCATGGCTGTAGATCTAGATCTAAGCCATGGCCATAGATCTAGATCTAAGCCATAGCTGTAGATCTAGATCTAAGCCATGGCCATAGATCTAGATCTAATCCACAGCCATAGATCTAGATCTAAGCTGCAGCTGTAGATCTAGATCTAAGCTGCAGCTGTAGATCTAGATCTAAGCTGCAGATCTAATCTGCGGCTGTAGATCTAGATCTAAGCTGCGGCCGTAGATCTAGATCTAATCTGCAGCCATAGATCTAGATCTAAGCCATAGCCATAGATCTAGATCTAAGCTGTGGCCATAGATTTAGATCTAAGCCATGGCTGTAGATCTAGATCTAAGCCACAGCCATAGATCTAGATCTAATCCGTGGCTGTAGATCTAGATCTAAGCCACAGCCGTAGATCTAGATCTAAGTTGTGGCCATAGATCTAGATCTAATCTGCAGCTGTAGATCTAGATCTAAGCTGTAGCCATAGATCTAGATCTAAGCTGCAGCTGTAGATCTAGATCTAATCCGTGGCTGTAGATCTAGATCTAAGCCACAGCTGTAGATCTAGATCTTAGTTGTGGCCGTAGATCTAGATCTAAGCTGTGGCCATAGATCTAGATCTAAGTTGCAGTCGCAGATCTAGATCTAAGTCACGGCCATAGATCTAGATCTATTCCATGGCCATAGATCTAGATCTAATTGATGGCCGTAGATCTTGATCTAATCTGTGGCCATAGATCTAGATCTAATCTGCAGCTGTAGATCTAGATCTAATCTGCAGCCTTAGATCTAGATCTAAGCCACGGCCATAGATCTAGATCTAAGCTGCAGCCAAAGATCTAGATCTAAGCCATGGCCATAGATCTAGATCTAAGCCATGGCTGTAGATCTAGATCTAAGTGCTGGCTGTAGATCTAGATCTAAGCTATGGCAGTAGATCTAGATCTAAGCCATGGCCATAGATCTAGATCTAAGCCATGGCCATAGATCTAGATCTAAGCCGCAGCCATAGATCTAGATTTAAACTGCAGCATAGATCTAGATCTAAGCTGCAGTCGAAGATCTAGATCTAAGCCACAGCCAAAGATCTAGATCTAAGCTGTGGCCATAGATCTAGAGCTAAGCTGTGGCTGTAGATCTAGATCTAAGCAAGCTGCAGCCAAAGATCTAGATCTAAGCCGCAGCCATAGATATAGATCTAAGCCACATCTGTAGATCTAGATCTAAGCCACAGCCATAGATCCATATCTAAGCCACAGCCATAGATCTAGATCTAAGCCGTGGCTGGAGATCTAGATCTAAGTGGCAGCCATAGATCTAGATCTAAGCCATGACTTTAGATCTAGATCTAAGCTGCAGCTGTAGTTCTAGACCTAAGCCACAGCCATAGATCTAGATCTAAGCTTTGGCCATAGATCTAGATCTAAGCCACAGCTGAAGATCTAGATCTAGCTGTGGCCCTAGATCTAGATCTAAGCCATGGCCATAGATCTAGATCTAAGCCACAGCTGTAGATCTAGATCTAAGCAGTGGCCATATATCTAGATCTAAGCTGCAGCTGAAGATCTGGATCTAAGCCATGGCCACAGATCTAGATCTATGCCACAGCCATAGATCTAGATCTAAGCTACGGCCATAGATCTAGGTATAAGCCATTCCCATAGATCTAGATCTAAGCCATGGCCATAGATCTAGATCTAAGCCATGGCCATAGATCTAGATCTAAGCCACAGCC
>JBCAUG010571940.1:0-14544 GCA_038406175.1 Haplosyllis leylae | reverse complement strand
AAGAAATGTGTCAGACATGCAGAAAAGTGGAGTGGAAGAAGTTAAATGAATTTGATTAAACTTGATTAAACTTGATTTAACTTCAATCAACTTTATTCAACTTCCTCCACAGCATACACCAATAACTCACCCGTTGGTTTCGACAGCTTTAGCCTGGATCTAGGTGTAAGGCGTTTCTCTGGCTGAGACGGAGGTACCACATCACTATCGGAGTCAGATAATGTAATTTGCGGTGCACCTTCCTTCATGCATAGCACTTCTATCAGTTCCTTCTCTTCCTGTGTACTAGTCACGTAATCATCGGGAACTAAAATTGAGGATAGGAAAATATTGGAAAACGTATGTAAATAATTTGTCCACAACAATAACTTCGACAATATTAATGGCATTGCTTCATTTCACGTTTCAAATAAATTCCACAGATTCACCAACATTAGGAATCATCAAAAGCTGCAAAATAACATGTTATTTCATAACGTCAACAATTATTAGTACAACACCAAGAGAATCAAATCTATATACCGACAACTCCAGACTCTACATCAGCAGGAATATTCTACAAAATATGAGAAAGAATTCACAGAAATGATTTCAATGAACAACAGAACTATATATACATAATCATATATAATTAAAATAAACGTACAGATGGACCACAATGAGGAGCGCTGATCTGGTCATGTTCTGCTAGCGGCTGTTCGTCGTCTGTATCGGGCACAAAGAACTTGTTGGCCGCGGATTCATCATCGTCCGGAACAAACAGCTGTTCACCATGAGCCTTCTCCTGCTGTTCAGCTTGAACTGATGAGCCATCGTTGTCTGAGTGTCCAGTATGTGCGCTCTGATCGTCAATCACATCTAAGCTGACATTCATGCTGCAGAGATAGAATGGCAATCAGTAATTGATAGATAATTTATGACATTTAGGTTATATTAAAATTGGCCACAAAACGTAGATTTGTT
This sequence comes from Haplosyllis leylae, assembly GCA_038406175.1. Classification (NCBI taxonomy): domain Eukaryota; kingdom Metazoa; phylum Annelida; class Polychaeta; order Phyllodocida; family Syllidae; genus Haplosyllis; species Haplosyllis leylae. The sequence goes on along the minus strand of JBCAUG010571940.1, from coordinate 13,581 downwards.
GAGAAACATACAACTTACATATCGCTTGGACTGTCTGCTGCACCTTCCAAACTGAGAGAAATCCCCTCACTGACATTATCCAGAATACCATCCATAACAGCATGAATTTCGGATTCGACGGCATAATGCAGTTGTGGTTTGACATCGCCATGTTTCGACTCGTAGTTCCGGACAAAGTTTAAAAGTCTGCAAGTAATCATAAACCATATTTATGCAAGGAATTCCCAAATCACTGTTCACAATATTATACAGAACACTATACATAAAAATAATGCTTACTCGGGTGCTTTCGATGCTACATTGCTGTCGGAAGAAGTACCAGTATGAGATGGAACAAGATCAGGAGGTGGATGGGCCGACTTGTCAATTACATAACGTAGTCTGGGACAACCTGAACACATTTCCCTCATAAATTTCACCTGCCGTTCAGCGCACTCTGTACAAAGAAATGTCGGTACATGGAATAACCTTGCAATAAATGTTACACATTTGTGATTGTAGCTTTTCATGGAAATGTGGCATAGAAACATGCTTACTTTTGCCTAGCAGCGATATCATAGACGGATGTAACGTTGTATCTACATTGGCATACAGTGGTGAAGCCATCAGAATAGAGCAAACTGCAATTAATTGAACTTGATTAAACTTGATTGAAGTTGATTGAAGTTGATTCAACTTCAATTTAGTTCAGTTAACGTCCTGATCATGGGAATTGTGAAGTACGGTTAACATATGCGATCACTTACTGGAACGAAAATACATGTACAACTTGTGCGAGCATGAACATGATAATTACGCAAATATGCGATCATTGTAGTCAGTCGCGATCACCAAACTAAATTTAACTAGACCTGCGCGCCAAAATTTACCATGACCATTCACATACATGATTCAATACCCGACAGCACAATATCCCACAACTAGAACTACATGAAAACATATCTAGACACTTCATTAATAAGGAATAAAGTAATATCGTAAAGATTCATTACACCATTAACTACATACGCCACAAGATAAAACTTTTTCTCACAAATTTCTCCACGGCGAATTTTCTCCAACCACTTCGATCAAAGTTCCAACCAAAATGACACAAACTACATAAAAATTACATTTCCCTGATAATCTATGAATGTTCATGTACCGTACGGTAACTATCTTTATATCGCCAGAGCCCTGGAACGTAGTAAATTAATGCAAAATACTTACATTTTTGAAAACGAAACGTGTATGCCATGTTGCAGCATTACTGACCTGCGCGCATGCACTCAACCGATTCACCTGCAATCCGCCACGCTGTTCCCCCCTGACTGGGACTTTGTTGTCATGGCTATGACTTCGATAACAGTTAGAAATAATTCAGGGTTTGTCAAGAGAATAAATAGTTAATCCCATTCGACCAATATACAAAACATTTAATCTTTTGATCAAATTAAAAGAAATTATTGGCTGGATTTGCGAAAAAGGAAAACAGAATTTTACTGCAACAGAATCAGTATGAGAAATACATTTGAATTTTCCTTTCTGCATTTTGTGCGAATAAGCCCATAGGATAAAGTTTAAAAGTTCTTAGGAAAATGATACTGTAGTGCTGTTTTTAAAAATATTTGTAGGACATCAGTCCGTTATGTGATGCTACTGATACCCCTGTTTCGGACTTCTGGTACTGCCTGCCCCAAATTTTCAAGCTAGAATAGTTCCCCTAGCATACTTTGTTACCTGTAGGTGATGAATTCCTCTGACGCACTTTCGGTGCCACACCTGCTAAACTCTTGGCTGTCGGCATGGCAGCAAAGTTCCTTCACCATTTACTTTTTCAAGCATTAGTAGAACTCTTTAGTTGAAAAGAATTCAGAAAATGTGCGCTATCATCTTGTCCGTTTACACAGATTATGCCCTAATATGGAGATGTCCTGGCTAACAGTTGTATTACATACGATGTATGTATGTATAATTATTATACGAAATGTAATGAATTTATTCCAGACCATTTTTTGAGTTTGAGGTTACACCTAACAAAGCTAAATACCAATGTAAAGGATGTTAAACAATCTAGTAAGCCTCTGGCCTAGAAACCCCATTAAATAATGTAGCATCTTTCTCCAAGTAATTGATTTAAAACCTTCCAAAGCTAAAAAGCTTCCAGGCTAAGAAACGTTCTCAGACGTTGAACTTTGCTGTCTAACTCATCTCCCACCTATTTACTGTTTTTATACAACAAAAGTGCAGAGTTACCTTCTTGATAAAAGCTTCACTCCCTGTTGAGGTTCGTTTAGATTGAGCGTAAACGAACGTGAAAGCGATGTCGGTTCTTGAAAACTTGAATTCCTTCGCTTTTCGCATTCGGTTTCGATCAATGTGAATACACCTTAATTATCCGTTCGTGTGTGAAACTTGACAGTTTGCGGCACCATAAACGTATTGGCAATCGCTCAAGTGTGAATGCACCTTTACACGTGTTATACTCAAATGGAACCCATGACTTGTTGTCTAGGGAGAAAACGAAAAAAATTTAGTACGTTTTTTGGAAAATATTCAATTCTTTTGTCGATGTTTCGGTGGATAATGACACAATCAATAATGCTGGAAGATATTGTACTTGTGGAGTATGTAATTTGGAAAATATAGTGTAAATATAGTGTAAAAGGGCAACTTTAGGTCATGCAATTTTGGTTATGTCACTTTATCCAACATCGGGGTGCAAGCCCCTGTTTTCTGAGCATCTGATTGGAAGTTTCCAGTGGTGTATTTAGTTGTACACCCCGCTTCACATAATTTTGGTTCATTTAAACTTAATTAATATGCAAAGCAGGGTGTACAGCCTCATTAGATATTCTGCGCTGTGTGTACAACTATTTTGGGTGAGGTTTCCATGGAAACTTTCACATGACGTTTGGAATAACGTCGCTGACTTGATGGAAATTCTTGGAATTTTCCAATGAAATTTTGTGTCTGATGCTAGTTTGGACCAAGGTAGATCTTCACCAAATTACAGAATTTTTGGAAGAATTTATCCTAGAAAAAGAAACAATTTTTGATTTTTGTTGAAGGAAGTTTCCATAAAAATTATGTGGGATAAAACCATAACACAGACAATTAGTCAGGATGTACAGGAAAATTCCACCCCTCCAGTATATTGTACACCCCTTGCCAAGGCTCGGGGTGTACAACATCTGATCGGGGTGGAATTTTCCTGTACATCCTCCAAATGTTGGTGTAATGGTATAATAGTTTCTAAAATATGTGAATTTACATACTAAATTTCCCTCTGAATTTTCATTGTGTCATTATCGACCAAAACATAGACATAGGAATTGAATAGTTTCCTGAAAAAGTACTGAATTTTGACATTTTCTGCCGAGACAAGAAGTCATGAGATCCGTTTGAATATAACCAGTGCTTTAGATGGGTGTTGTGGCTGGGCACACAAGACGTCCCAAGAGAATCACAGCCATTCTCCATCCCACCCGAAGCTACCTTCGCGCTAAACGCTTTACTCCTTGTTACAATGTAACTAGACGGGGACGTTAAACACGTTATGCTCCCTGCGGGACTCGGCTGCGGTTAACGTTTGCGTCTGGATCTCACCTCAGTAAGTTTACCTGTTACATTTCATAAAGAGAGAGATTCATGCGGAAGATAAACGCACATTTATTATCAGTAATTTGACCAGTCTACTGGCGTTGAATTCCGTTACACAATGCGCAACTTTACTTGTCTGCTGCAAGTGACTTCTTGTAGACTTCAGTACGTTTGATGTTTAAAATTATTTGTTCGTAAAAAGGGGAATTGAATGTCCAATAAAAACGTCAAATCTTTGACGTGCCATCGGAAGATATTTAGGATGAAACGTAAAGCCGCCTTTAACTGTTGGTATTCTTAGGGGTTCGTTCACACGGCCTGAGGGCGAAAGCGACAGCGACAGTGACATCGGTAAAACAGGGGTTGATGGCAATCAAACATTGGCACAAAAAAGCGGTGAGCATCAAAGATCAAAAAGTTTGGACTTTTTTTAACAAACCCTTCTCTTATGTAGAGTAACTCCGGGTCACGAAAAACATCAAAGAAAACTGCCGCCATCGTTCATTCCCAGTGATTCTCAAAAGCCTGTTCACAGTTATCAAAATTCAAAAAAGCAAATCAACAGTTGGCAATTAACAGGATCACAACGAACAGAAGCGAATGCCTTTGTGTTCGTTTACATTCAGTGAGATGGCAAACGCAAGACCCAGGCCCACGATGGAAGTGCGAGTGCGAGTGCGATTGCTCATTATGAGAACCTTCGCACAGCAATGTGACCTCAATGATACATTAGTCGTTTATGTTGCCAGTTTCCTTTCCTATCATTTGATGTACGATACAAGAAATACAGCATAATTCTGTTCTCAAAGAATTCCGTTACAAGAAATAATGTGTAATTTTTTTCTGATTCACCATTCAGATCTTTTCACACTGAAAACATTTGTCGCTGATGGTACCATGATGCCATTAGCACGAATTGAAAAATAACACTAAAGAACAATTAAATTCCCAGTCGAGTTTGCTCAGTGTGAACAATCCTTAAGAAACCTGAAATTCGCTTTATTGTTTCCTCCTGTCTCTGCAGCAGGAGTATCAGAGCCATTGTTCCCTGAGCCTGCAGCTGTGGAGTTAAGTAATTGCTACCAGTATGTTTAACACCTTGCGTCGCCTGGATCAATTCCTAGCTCACCTGTATGAGAAATGTTGCCTGGTTTTTTCTTCAAATTGCAACATTTTAAGCAGATTGCAAATGGCAACATTGTTGTTGTAATGTGACAATGTTGCAGTGACGCGTTTTTTGCTCTCCTGAATGTGAAACAACCTGTTGTTGCAGTTTCCTTGGTTACTTTGTAATTATCACTTCAAAGAGGTTACTTTCTGAAGTAAATTGCTCAGTTCAATACGGAGAAGGCCTCATGAATATCAATGTCACTAGCTGCTGATGTATAATAAAGAACACCTCTATGCTTTGAATTACTAAATTAGTAGCAAGATGTTAAGCAGGAGTAACACTCACAGGTAAGTATGGGGATTACTGTGCAGATACAATTTAGCTTGCAAGTTTTAAAGAGTAGGAACCAATAGAAATCAGTTATGTTGAAATGCTCAGAAGTTTTAAAATTCCGTTGGCGTAATCCCAGAGTTGTAAGACCAGCACGGGTTTTATTCAAAAGGAACCATGACTTGTTGTCTCGGCAGATAATGTCAAAATTCAGTACTTTTTTAGGAAAATATTCAATTCCTATGATCATATTTTGGTGGATAATGGCACAATGTAAATTCAGAAGGAAATTTAGTAGTCTATGTAAATTCCCATATTTTAGAACATAAAGTGAAATAACAAATATCTCATGACCTAAAGTTTTTGTTACCATATTTTCCAAATTAGAGTTTCCACAAATAAAATATCTTCCAGAATTGTAGATCCTGTCAATATCCACCAAAATATAGATATATAGGAATTGAATATTTTCCAAAAAGTACTAAATTTTTATGTGTTATGTTGAGACAACAAGTCATGAGTTCCGTTTGAATATAACCCGAGGCCAGGATCATTTTGTGGTTAGTTGAGGGGCCCATCCTCTCATTGATCACCAGATTGCTCTGGTTCTGCACCTGCTGAACATCTTGAGAAAGAAATGAAAGCCAAAGCAAATGTATTGTGCACAAAGCTGTAAAGAAGCTTCACAGACAGAAATATAGACAAAAAATAAGGAGCATAATGTCAGAAGAACATTTTTCTATGTTAATCATCACTGACATCTGCAGATCACATACTCACATTGGAAAGCATCCACCAATGCTGCTCACACATGTAATAGAGGTACAAGTTTTGCTATTTCGTGCGTAATAATAAATGATAATAGTGCAAGAAAACAGGAAACTTTCACACGGGTCGCATTCAGTATGGGATGTGGACCCTAGTACCTGGCAAGTCTTATGACCTCACGACCAGTAATAAAATATCAAAAGGAAAAATGGCACCTTGAGTTTTTTTTCAAGTTTAATACAAATCTATCAGACAATATTTTGTAATCAAAAATTTTAGACATATTGCTCCACAGGAAAGCAGTATGATTTATTCTTGGGTATTTGACCAATGACTGAATATTCCTTTGCTTCCACATGCATACTAACCAGTGGTCCATATTGAACTACTGGTCAGTAAACAAGTGGAAGCAAGTGGCCAAATATTCATTTTTCCTGTTGATATTCTATTAATGGTCATGAAGTTATAAGATTTTTCCAGGCACTTGGTCAGTATCCCCATCTGAATACGACCCGTGAGTGGAGGAATTGTAGTGGAATTTTGTCCTTGACACTCATATTCACACTCACGGGAAGCTGCTCTTGGTTTAGCGTGTTGTTGGCTTTATTGGTTCACCATAAGCTGGCTTTTTATTACTAATTTCAGTGCCACTAACTGACCACAAATTTTCCGTCATTTATGGACCCTAGGGACGCTTATTTTTATGGAACAGCTCCATTTTTGACAGGTCCAGTTTATTAAGCGCAGCAAAGTGTAAAATCTCTCTGGTCAATTGACGTCAGGAAAATCGCTGAAGTGACCGGTGGCAATAAAGCAAACTAAGTGTATTGAATTAGCGTCAGGGGCTGGAGACAAATTATTGTACTTCCCCTTGTGCTGAGTGTTATGGGTTAGAGCTAAATTCTTGTACTTCCCTGTGTGGTGAGTGTTATGGGATGGGGACGAATTTTTGTACTTCTCTGGGTATTATAAGTAATACTTCCCTAGGCTCTTCCAATTTAATTCAACTGTTTAGTAAACGAAAATTGTTCAGAATTATTAAAACTCAGATTTTAAGCAGGGCAGTAAACTTCCTTGTTTTTAGCGTGTCAGATTGTCATCCTGACGCACACGGTGTCGCAGCATACCAGACATTCGGAAATTGCAATGACTTACCCCGACTGTACCAGCCCAGTGCAAACATTACCTTCCCTCTTACTACGTGCGTGGTCGGTAAAAATGATATTAGAATTTCACTTGTGCCATTGGAGTTATACATGTCTTGGAGCAGTAAATGCTGTGCACTACGCTCTCTGAAACTTTCCAAAACAAAGCAGCCAGAAACCGTCGCTAAACCGATTACGTAGGTCCACGAGCTACCCTTGATAGCTGACGGCCTCCTTTTTCAAATTTCATAACGTACAATTATGGCCTTCATCAGTGAACGTTAAGATATGTTCTGCATCGCGTGCCTGTGTTTGTTATACGCTGCTCAAGCTCCATAATAATAAATGACATGCCCTTATCGGGTGATAAATAGGCGCTTTGCTATCAGCTGAGTAGCCCGGTCTGGAGGCATTTCATGAGGGATTAAGCGACAGCCGGGGTTTATTCCCCGATCTGACATGATGCATAGAGAGGCCTGGAATAATTTCCCAAACTGACGTGTCGTATATAACCGATACTATCTGAATTCACAGGTCATAGAGCTAAACTCTCATTGCGCGTAACCAGAACACACGGTGGATCCGCAACGTATTACTTCCCTCCTGTCACAGAGTGGATTGGCAATGGCTTACTTGCCTCTTATTACAAGGTGGATTTGCAATATCTTTCTTCTCTCCTGTTACAGGGTGGATCGGGAAATCCTTTTTTCCTTCTTTTCACAGACACGGCCCACAATATCTTACTTCCTTTCACAGGATGAAACCGCATTACTTCATTCCTTTCATAAGGTTTATCTGTAGTGTAATTTTGTGTTACACAGAGATGAATCTGAGGAATCAATTGCACACAGACCCTAAAACAAGGCATCTACCGCGGCTGCGAAACCCAGGGCAGGCATCGTCACAAGTTTATAAAAGGGGGCATCATTGGCCCCACAAGAAGTACTTACGTCGTTCCAAAAATATCAAAAAAACATCCATGTGCAAACTAGAACATTATTAATATCGTCTATGGCCCATTCAGTAAAAATTGTAAGCTCTTCCTGGTCCAAGAGGCGCCATTGATTTTAACAAATAAGTCCTTCAAAAGCAAACGGTCGATTAGAATAACATACGGTCAAGGGTTTTATATAACCTCGTGGTGTACAAAGCCCTTGAATACACCACTTTCGGGTGAGTGGTCTAAATTCTCATTAGAGAGACTCCCGTTCACGGTCGGCCCTGATACTGAATTAAACGTACTCCTACACATATGATAAGGTTGTCATAACGATGGGCTTCGTTTACGTTCATTTAGGGTTGATTACACCACGCGAAGGTGGAAAAAGTCGCGAACGAGATTTTTTCGTGATGTGAAAACAAAACGAAAAGGTGGCATCGCCAGTTACAAAATGGGTGACATTTTCCTCGGGTCTTTTACATCAAGGAAGCATTAATGCTACATTCGCATTCACCTTCGCTTGGTGTGAACACAGCTTTACGATTGAATGATCAACAGTGAATGAGAGGGCGAAACCGTAACTTAGTGCAAGCACTTCTTAGTAAATTCCACTCAAGTTTTACCGCAAATATGAAAGAAAAATCATTTTTATTCGTATTCTCATCCAGAGTGAACACAGCTTTAATATACCTTTAAATTGAGCGCAAGCACAATTTTTCTTTGATCATAGCTCCCGCTCAATTGGAAAAACACTTTTTTCAAAAGCCCTTCTAAAAGTGGCTCTTCTTTCATCTTTCATGTCAATCAGTAAAGATAAACCTTATATAGGACCCGTTCGTACTTGACGACAATGACATGTAAATTTTTGTTGCTAGGTGCGAATAGCACCATTGGTAACCATGCAACCCATTTTGTTTCGTCATCAGGAATAGGTGCAGCACCCATTTCTGACGATAAAACTATGAAGAATCCACATGGTGTAAGAATTACACATGCTTGCTCGTGATCACGTAATGTAAACATTGTATCGTCTCAGAAACATGGCTAATTATAATAATTGAAGTTTCAGAAACTATATGCTCTACGCACTACTATGTACCACTATGTGCCACTATGCACCTCTACATGCTGAAAGATGATTGGTTGCTCAACCTCACCCCATTCTAAGTGCTAAATTCCAACCAATCACTGTCGATAAAAGCTAGGCCTACTTATCATAAAGTGCCAAAGGTTTCCCTCCACCATTTCCCAGAAACTATGCACCCCCTTTATAATCAATAAGCTGACTCTAACTGGCCAGCAATAAAAAAATATCGTTGTCGTCAAGTGCGAAAGGGCCTTCTAGAGTTCGCACAAAATGTTACTGTAGCTTTATACGTCCCTAACAACAGCACAGGTCAATAACTTACACCAGATATTACTGAGACACACTGCTGAACATTTGTCTAAATGAATCGGTGTTAACGTGTGTACTCACCCATATGGGATGTAGTGTTACAAGTATAGAACGTGTACACCCATTTCTATTTGTTCTGTAGGTATCCGCCCATCGTGAACTTTTGGACAGCAAATAAAAAAATACGTTGCATCATTGAACGATCCCATTGCTGGCTCCTAAATGACGTCATGGTAGCATTCTGTGTAAACAAATTCAACCAATGACTGCAGCTTAAAGTAGGCCTAATTATCATAAAACTGCCAAGGTATATTCCTAGAATGTTATGGGTCCCCGAATTCAACCACTATACTGGCTCAACTGAGCCAGCAACAAAGCCCACATTCTTTACTTAAACGTGTTCTGTTCTTGTATCCCTGTGACGGCTGCCCTGGATTCCAAAGCCAGACTGAATTCCTTCGCTCATGTTCTTCTTCGCGCATAATGCACTCTTACATTCACCTCTAAGTGCGACACCTGCCGACTTTATCGCGGCCGGCATGACAGCATGCCTTGGAACTATGAGTCTGCCTTCTGATTTGTATCCCACCAGTGACACAGGCTTTCTCATACACTTCTTAAACTATCATTATTTGTGTTGAGATAGAATTGCTCTCAGCCAAAAAAAGGGTAAAATATTGTAATTGAAATCGAAATGGCAATAAATTGGTTGGAGAAGAAAGGTGAAAGACGTCTGGACGTTAAAAAGTGGCTGCATTATGAAGTGTAATTGAGAGCAAAAACTACCTCCGGCCTTATAAAAAGCATTCATCCCTTTAGACTTTGAAATAAAATTCAAGTCGTGAGATTCCGACTTTCAAGATTAAAATATAACTCAAATTTCAACAGTGGAAATGTTTCGCAAACAACAATAAAAGTTCACAATCTGTCGCCTAATCTGCAATTTTGGGAAACAGTCTTTCATTCTGCGTACTTGTCTGATTTTTTGAGGATTTTTGTTTTGCCTCTGGTGTCAGATGGCTCGACTACAATGGAACATTTCTCGAGGCCGGAAATAACAGGCAGTTACTTCTATGAATATCATGGATTTTCCTATTTTTTGCAATATTTAAATTTTCCTTTTTTAGGAGTAGTAAAAAGCCTTTTAGAAAAGCATCGGCTTACAGCGTTTTCAATTGAGTTACCGATGGCAACGTATCGTTATCTTCCTTTAAAAACAGCACCTTATATCACCGCCTCTAACACTGCAGCTACGAGCCGAAAATGATCTTTTAATTCCAGGCTCCGTTAGAAAAGATCAAAACGCGGCAGGCTCGAAGCGTTACGGTGTTACGTTTAGTATCATTTTACTCAGACGACAAGAGCCGGATGGAGCATCAAAGACCTAGCGCAAGGCGTAGATGGTAGATTTTGTACTAGGTTACAAGGGGTTTTATTATAAACACCATTCATTACCATTTTGATTCCTAGACGACGTGTTGGAGGCAATATTATTTGAAATCATTGCTACAAATGTAATATTATATAAATCTGCAGCTCCCTTTGGAGTGTTCTATTTCTTATTCATTGACGCAGCTTCCAACAATCTTAATATTAGATGAGTTAAATACCTTGAGCATAAATTCTAATTTTTAGTTTCAAAATGTACAGAAATAACCTAATCTAATTGCAAATACTTCCAAAGATCTTTGTATTAAATGACAGTTTTTCCTCTAAGTAAATGAATCTGGAGATAAGTACTCTTTTTGGAGTAAAAAAAGAGGCACAAAATCCTTCCCAAATGGCTAATACTTGTTAGCAGATACAGCACCATTTGTGTTTTTCCGTAATTGCCAGATATGCCAGATCTGACAGATCTGCATTTTCCTTTGATACATATAATTGATAAGAAGCTTTAATAGCATATCCCACAAAATTTGTCAGTGGCTGTTAGAAATTTAACCAAGAGAAAAAAGGGAAAAAAGTAATTGCCAGATCTGTCAACTTTGTGTTGCTAGTAATTTAGGAAAAATGCGATTGTAAGCCTGGTATATTTGTGACAAGTTCGGGTACGTTTTCGGAAAAAAGGATTCTAAACCTTCTCAGGCTGCTTTTTTGAGTTTCCCTGCAATGCACAAATTTGGTATTTTTGTACGACTTGTAATGGAAGTAAATTGCAAGTAGTTAAGAGGCAAATCAGATCAGTTTAAATGCAAATTTACTTTTGTCGTGGTGCTTAGAAAAATAATCCTCTATCTAACTTATTTTCAAATCTAAGTAATATAAAAACTCGATTACGAGTTGCCGATCCCTCAGAGTGATTAAATGTCTTCTTTCATATGTAACACATCTGTCACTGAGACTTTATGCTGTAATTAAATAGATTCTAATGGAGCACATTTCACAAAAACTCAAGAAAATGTGAGCACACACATGTAGGTTATCAACATTTACAATTCTAATGAAGAAGTCCAGGCCGGATATTGGATGAAGAAAATTGCAAGTTTTGTGTCCTGGCAAGCACCTATTTTCTGCGACAGCACTGCTCGTCAAAATTGATATCCCATCACCCACAGTGATATATGCTTTCGTGTAAAATTTACGAAAACAGTCTTTTCATGATCAGTGTCTCAATGCTGCACACATTACTATTTTACATTCTAGACGACGTGTTGGAGGCAATGTCATTTAAAATCAAACACCATTAATTACGCAGAAAATCTTTTTATTCTGAAGTTAAGACATCAGACATTACTGTGCCAATAACTCATTTCTGCCTCACACACTTCTCACATTTCCCGGGAGAGAAAAAGTCAGGTGATAAATGCTATTCCTGCAGAACCTGCTTTTTTGTCAGTAAAAACAATGAAATTAGCCCGGTTAACTGGCACATTAAGCTAATTGTGAACCTGTGCTGAGACGTCAGTCGTCGTTTTGTTCGGGTCTCAGAACGGTTCTCATTGCATCGTTAATTCACAATGGGCAGTTTTACTATTGCCTTTACGTTAATTTCCAAGAAACACACAGTTAAGAACTATTTTGATTGTCCACCTCACCCACACCGAGCGAAAGCGGAAGCGACAAAGAAACAGAGAAACTGACAAACATCAAACAAATTTTTCACTGTAGCTTCCTTTTTGCGCGGTGTAAATGAGCATTTAAGTCTTTTATTCTGGGTCACGAGGATCTCATTCATGTCTCACATGAGTACTTGTGCTGTTGTGATAAACGACACAAGAATGTCCCTTCATAGAGCTCCCTTCTAACTTACAGGACGGTCGGCAGGTGTAACACCAGAGAGGAACCAGAAATACCATGGCGTTAAAAGTTAAAGAGAGCGTTATTCGAAGAAAATCATGGGGTACGAGTGGTCCAAAATGTTTTCAAGCTTGTCCCAGATGAGCAGCTGCCACCCCAAACAAAAATTTTAGTTTTTTTAACTGACCCGAAGCAAGATAAACAAGATAAAAGAAAAGTTCTGAACAACTTCAATGAATTTAACAAAAAGATCCAATAAGGTTGCAAACCCAAAGTGATTTGATTGGTCAATTAGAAGGAGTGAGTCAGAGTAACCACGGAAACCGCTTCCTGAGGAGTCCGATTTGTCCTAAATTGAAAACAAGACATGGCACTTAATAGATAACGACAGAACATGAACAGCTCCTGGTGTAAAGAAGCTGGAGGAACCAGTCTAATCACATTACATTTCCACCATGATGTTTCCTGTTTGTCTAATGGCCAGCATCCCAGTCTAATTTAATTAAACTGTCAGAGGGAGAGTTTGATTGTTTTATCTAAATTTTGGTCTCTTTCCTGGACAGAGGTCTTCAAGTCACAATCCACTTGATTTATATATGCAATGAATTCTCAGAGGATGTTTATTAGATCTATTTACTTGCCTTTGGATTTTTCACTCCGAGTGAAAAAGAACACGAAAACAGACATGTTTCAATGACGCTGTTTTTTCGTGCGTCAGGTAAATTTCTTTCAACATATTTATTCGAGTTTTTCCTAAATAATACAAATCTGACATTTCTGGCATTTTTGCACAAAATTGACATCGAGGTTTTCAAAATCAGCAAAAAATAAAGTTGCCTCCAGTGGGATTCAAACTCACAACACCAGCCATCCATGGATTAGAATCCCAATGCCTTACATACTGAGCCACAGAGACTTGTGTTGAACAGATGTGTTAAATCTTGAAATGATTCCATGTCCCAAAAGTGAAGTGGAGCATAACACAAAACTAGAACATTCTGTTCAACACAAGTCTCTGTGGCTCAGTGGGTAAGGCATTGGGATTCTCATCCATAGGTGGTTGGTGTTGTGA
>JBCAUG010571829.1:0-14545 GCA_038406175.1 Haplosyllis leylae | reverse complement strand
AAATAGTATTTGTACCTGATATCAATGGTAATTTGTGGTGGATAGTTTGTTTATGTGGAGATTTGAAATTGGATAACATTGTGTCTGTGGTTTCCATGAAATCCTAGACTCCATGTGGTGTACATGGTGTACATGAAGTCTTGGACACCACATGGTGTACATGGTGTACATGAAGTCTTGAACACCATGTGGTGTATGTGGTGTACATGAGGTCTTGGACACCATGTGGTGTACATGGTGTACATGAAGTCTTGGACACCATGTGGTGTATGTGGTATACATGAGGTCTTGGACACCATGTGGTGTATGTGGTGTACATGAAGTCCTGGACACCACATGGTGTACATGAGGTCTTGGACACCACATGGTGTACATGGTGTATGTGAAGTCTTGGCCATGTGGTATATGTGGTGTACATGAGGTCTTGGACACCACATGGTGTATGTGGTGTACATGAAGTCTTGGACACCATGTGGTATATGTGGTGTACATGAGGTTTTGCACACCATGTGGTGTATGTGGCATACATGAAGTCTTGGACACCACATGGTGTATGTGGTGTACATGAAGTCTTGGACACCATATGGTGTATGTGGTGTACATGAGGACTTGGACACCATGTGGTGTACATGAAGTCTTGGACACCATGTGGTGTACATGATGTTTTGGACACCACATGGTATACATGAAGTCTTGGACACCACGTGGTGTATGTGGTGGCTGGAAATGATGTAAATGATGTCGTTTCCAGTCGAGAGTCATGATTTCTAGGCTAATTTCCAGTCAAACCACCATAACCATCATGTACGTGTCATTTCCATGTTGTGTATGCATCATTTCCATGTCATGTACGCATCATTTCCACATTGTGGATGTGTCATTTCCACATCATGTATGCATTGTTTCCATGTTGTGTACGCATCATTTCCATGTTGTGTATGCGTCATTTCCACATCATGTATGCATCGTGTCCACATTGTGTACACATTGTTTCCAAATTGTGTACACGTGGAAATGACCAAACTCATCATGTCCACCCCAAATCTCACTGCCAAGTCATGTGACCACCTCTCTCACCTCCATTCATTCGAATCTCTCAAAAATCTCCGAAACTTGAGAGAAATTGTGAGATTTCACCAAAAGATATTTCCCATTTAAAGAACAAAGCTGTTAAAACACCTCTGCTAAAAATCAACAAAAGTTCTATTGAAGATAGAGAATATTTGCACAAGCCTGTAGCAACAATTCCTTTGAAGCAACTGCAGAGCATCATGGATCCTTTCAACCAGAGGTTGAGGTTGAGATTTTTAGCAGATGTTCATCCCAAAAACATACTCAACATTTATATAAATTGAGTATGTTTTCAGGTTCATGCAAATATTCACTTTTGAAAAACATACTTGATTTAACTGTCCAGTATGTTTTTCTTGCCTATGGTACCTGGCTGAAAACATACTCAATTTTACCATGAAGTATGTTTGGGCCTGAAAACATACTTGATTTAACTGTCAAGTATATTATCAGATCAAACCTCTGCCAGAAATCTCAGCCTCAAGTAAAACAAAATCACATAGCATCCTTTCATGTACTTTGATGGTTTTGTGACTATCTCCTGGCACTCATGACAAACCTTTGATTGTTTTACTTAAAAGTAATATTTCTTACTCTTGACACTCACAACATGTAACTGGGGCAACTTCAAAGCAATTTACTTGTTACTCTTGACACTCACAACATGTAACTGGGGCAACTTCAAAGCAATTTACTTGTTACTCTTGACACTCATGACATCTAAGTTCCTTTGAAGTTGCCCTGGTTACATGTTGTGAGTGTAGAGTAACAAGTAAATTGCTTTGAAATGGCTTTTATTGCATGCCATGGGTGTCAAGTGTTTGATCTACAATGTGATTTCTAATACAAAGTTTTTGAACCAGGAAATACTTCAATTTAAAGCTTCAAATTACAACAAAGTTTGATTTAAGATCCACCAAAACTTCAATTTAGTTACCCAGAATTAAAGAAGGCTTAGAATGCCTTTGATAGTGGAATTTTCAAGTAACCATGTTTGAATTAACCATGCATTTTAAACATGAAATGATAGGAAAGTTGCAAAGATTTAGCAGAAATTTTTGAAATGGAACTTCGCATTAACCGAATTAGCCGTGCTTGACCTGTATTCAATTTCATGATGATAATGACCAACCGAGAGGATGTCTGAAAGACTGCAAGCTATTTCAGTGATATGCACTCATGTGATTTCTACCCAGTTCTAACAGGATTGACGAAAATTTGATGGTTACTGTAATTTTACCTTATTCCCCATAAGGTGTTCTCACTGTCACCCATGAAAACCATGTAACCCTGGGGATCTGTGCTGCTGGGATTTATCATCAATGCGAACTGTGTGAAACAAAATGTTTTAAAAAAAAAAGGATCAGAGAAGTAAAAGGACTAACAAATTGATCGTGTAAAGTGAAAATGGTAACACACCATTCAGTTGCTGCCAGAACAAATCGGCGAGTATGATTGTTCGTTCTTTTCAATTACCATGTTTAAAACCAACAAACGTCGTGATCATGATCTGTAATTTCAACTCACGCGCGCATTTGCCTCAGCCTGAAGTTGAAAATGCATGTATTTCTTCTCTGTGGTCCCCGTAAATTTTTCAAAGGTTGCTGACCCTTCAGTTATAATTTCGTAGTAGTTGGCAGCTGTGAGAAAGAAAAAATGGCGTGGTATTATCGTAAAGCTGATCCAGTTTTGAACATGTCCGATCAAAGTATGAGGTGTACTTTTTTAGTGTTGATGATATGAACATATTACCCTCCCGCGTTGCTAAAAGTTTTGTGATGCATGATACATGTGTATCCACTATGTTATAATTTGATTTATATTTAGAAACGAGAAAGTCCTCCTGCATGATCGCAAGAGGCTTACCCCCCCCCCCCCGGTGTAGCATTACCCGCCGCTCTCTTGTCCAGGGGAGTGGCCCTGTCCTGGCTGGGGGTACCACCTGGCCCCCCCCGACAAGAACTGGGACAGGACTGTGGACATAACCAGTGACAGGACTAGGGGTACCCCCCAGCAAGGACCTGGGACCACAGGCCAGGGGTACTCCCTGGCCCCAAACCATGCTTTCTAAGTTGGCTACTTTTCCCTATATTCATTCAGTCGTATTACAAAGCCGGATAATAATTTGCATTGTTAAAATTTTGTCCAAATCTTATTTAGAATTCAGACAAAAGTTTAAGAGCGAAGAAACTTCGCATCTGGTGGCTCGGAGTTGCCTTGTATTTTTGAGTGACCAATCCTGTTTCAGTGTGATTCCATTTTTCCATACAGGCAAAACAAAAATAAATTGCCTAAATATATTGAAAAGTGATTTTGACCTCGAAAAATGGAAAACTTTATAATTTTAAAAATTGAAGGATGTACCGTTGTTGTTTCTATGATCTTTTGATTTTTGTGATAATTTAGAGTTGGTGAACAAGAAAATGGAATGGGGTTATTGCGATTGTAGTTTTTAGGGAATTACTAGTCGTATATCTCTGTGGTGGCAGTGAGAATAATGTTATTTTAATACCAAAATGTCAGGGAAAAAGAACCACATGGTAAACACAGGAAATTTTATTTTGATCATGGTGTAGCAATCCTGCATTTCTGAGGCGGTGAAATATGTCCATGAAATACATGTCGGCACCTTGAGCGGCATCCGATCTTACCAGAAAAAACGCATACATGAAGAAATGGAGGAATGGTCATATTTTTAACAAATTTATCTGAAACATCCGTGTTATGATAGTGTTTAACCACTGAGTTACATAAAAAATTGTATCGTATGTAGAATAAGTCAACATTTTGGCGAAATCATGCGACTTTTAAATGACATAAACACATGATGAAACTCGTTGGAAATCGTATTTGATATTGTAAATGTCAATGAACATTGGCGGATCAAAGAAGCGCTCCCCCAAGTACATGTACCCCATTTCCTTCGATTTTATTGGATGTTCAGGCAATTGATTAATTGATTTGTCAAATGAGCCAAATTGTGAGCTCAGTATGCTTCTTGTGAGATAAGCCTGAGTCTGTAAATAATTACACGTTTCTAATCATGCCCTAGCCAAATGACTAATTATTGGCACGCAGCTAAATAAAAAGATGTTGTTACCACCCGCATCCGAAGGATGGGGGAAGGTAATGTTTTCAGTCCGTTCACCACCGGGGGGGGGTACCCCAGGACAGGGGTACTCCCCAGCCAGGATTGGGGTAACAGCCCTTGGCCAGGACTGAGGTACCCCCCCGGACAGATTGCCCTGCGGGCGGTATGCCTCATGCGGTTTTCGCAGGAGGACTTTCTTGTTGAAAGGAACACTCAATCTTCGGGTTAAAAATGTGTTTATTTCAAGGGGAATTTCGGGAAAATACTGCCCATGGAACTCATATTTAAATAGAACTCTCAGAGACTTGAACATATTACAATGGGCAGGATTCAGAATTCTCCGCAGGAAGGGGCGCGGGCCTTCCCCAAGGTTGATTCGCCCTAGATCCGCCAATGATCACTGAATTGGACGGAGAAGCTAAATAATAGATTTATCACTTAGATGTGCTAAAAACTATGTGTATTTAACACCACTTACAATGATATAGACGTTAGGAAATTCATACTAGTTTGTCTAATTGATTCTTACTGGCTTCTTGATAGCAATATCTCGGGGCTTCGGGATTATCTTCCCAGCAGCAGCCTATCTGTAGACACTCGTCCATTGTAATGCCGTCGAAACCGCATTCAACTCTCAGGATTGCATTTATGGCACATGCTGGCGTTAGGAAACAGTTGAATGCATCAGGAATAGAGTCATCAAAACAGCATCCTCTTCCGTGGCATTCAATCTGATCAATCCCCCCGAACCCACATTCTTTTCTGTATGCAGGATCCACAATGCATCCCGGGGGTTGCTGTGTCTTTACAATTTCGACATCTGTAAGAAAATAAAGAACCTTATCATACCACATGCAGTCTTTAACAATACCTGTTGCTTTCGAAGGAATCACTTCACGTAGGAATTAAACTGCATTTTAGACGGATATTCATTTTCAGTAAAATTGACACATTGCTAAAGTCTCAAATCCTTACCAATTGAAAATAGTAATAGAGTAATGCACAATAATCCAGAAATGTGGGTATGACTTTTCAGATCCATGTTGTAGCTATACTTTTGAACACTTTGCTTCAGGTACTCAGGGCATTTTGCTTTCCATATTCTTAGAAACAGTTGAACACGTCTTTACTGTGAATACCTATGACTACAAAATATTAATTTGTGAGACTTCTTGAGTACGTCCCAAGATACCAAAAGGAAAATAGAATCAATAAATCAATTCCATGATTGCGCACTTTCTTGGTAGCAATACACAGTTAGGTACGACTATCTCCAATTTTTATCTACTTGCTGCTATTTGCCTTTTTCTTTCATTACAAAGTGTTAAAAATAATGTATGTACAAACATCAATAAGAATTGATGTATTGTGTTGCACAATAGTGTTAAAAGAGAATTTTAAAATTATGTTCTCTTTTTGAATTGGAATGCAGAAACGCTGGTGGAGCTATCTTGCTGTGTCTGCCAGGCTGTTCATTTTACAACAGACTACATGAGTTTCTGTCACATTCGTTCATCTGAACTTTTATTCACAGTTCTTGAAGCTTTTAATTTTTTTGTGTAAAATTTTATAAAACAGCTGTTTAACCCACATTCTGGTTATGCCTGTTTGGTTTTGCACATGAATCGCTTTAAATGTACAGATCATGTGCCTAAAAGTCAGAAAAACATGTAACAAGAGGGATTTTCCGTAACTTTTGTTGCGAAAAAGTAGCAAACCTCGCTTTTGTGTTTTTGACTTGATTATTGTAGTATTCATTCAGTGGCGGATCCAGGGGTGGGGGAACCCGACTCCCATATTTGGAGGCCCCAGTGTACAATTTAAGAGCTAAACAATGACTTTTAGGGTCTTATTTTATATCTTTTGAAAAAAATTCTTGCCTGGCTTCACTCAGCATGAATATTATGTTTCTTTTAAATTCTTCTAGTCTCCATCTGCTCATCATTTCATTTGATATTACTTGTTCTTATACACATAGTTCTACTTATTATTGACTCAAGTCATAACCCATCTTGTCTGTAAAGATTTTTACACAAGAAATGTCTGGGAATTAATAAATATGTAAAATTGTCTGTAAAGATTAAAGTGAAGTCTTTCTGCATACATTTTTACACAAGAAATGTCAGAGAATTAACAAATATGTAAAATTGTTTTATAATTTCAACAAAAAGTGCTGAGGATAGTAGGAAAGATACATATTTTGAAGTTAAAAATGCTACAGCTTCTGGCCACAGGCCACTGGCTTATAGACAAATGTATCTGCAAACCAAACCAAAAGAACACATTTGTCAAAATGACCAGAATCTTTTATATTGAAATAGATATTTTGCAATGTGCCTATATAAATGTAATTTTGAAGAAAAAGTACCCAGAAAAGTAGGAGAATGCATATTTGGCAGTTATAAATGCAACAGCTTTTGGAGCCCACTTAGGCTTACAGACTAATGTATTTGCAAACTGAACCAAAAGAATAAATAAGACCCTCCATTTTCTCATATTAAGAAAAAGAAATGGCCAGAATCTTTTATATTGAAAAAGATATTTTGTAATGTGCCAAGGCAAATGTACATTAAAAAATATTGAGAGAAAAAAGTACCAGGAAAAGTGGGAGAATGTATATTTGACAGTTAAAAATGCAAGAGCTTCCAGGCCCTAAGGCAGGCCCTAGACCCTAGCCAATATTAGCTGGTTTTGCTCTCCTGACTCTGCTTGGCTATGTGAGCAAAATCTTGGAAACTTTTTCTGGCCGCCTCTCCTGACCAAATCCCGGATGCGCTACTGTGGTTACTAAATTAATCGGGACTGCTGCAGGAAATGGAACAAAGGGGACTGTGAATCCCTGTCCTGGTCTAAATCCCTATCTCGGCCTGGTGTGAACGTTTCTGCATAATAAACTGTGGTACTGGTATTTCTATCTTCTAAAATTGAAAGAGCTACATGTTATGTACTTTCAGATATTTTGAAGAACTACTTGTAGAAGCCTCAAACGTGAGTTTAAGTACAACTAGTCTATCTCATCTTTGTCTTACTCACAATTTTAGGTGTTAGTATCTCGGAATGTAGGACACATGATTCTTCTGTTTGTGGACCTAAAGTGTCCACTACTAAAAGTACTAACCTTGAACAGTGAAGACACTACCAACTTGGAAAGATTAAAATTTTACAGACTGAAATGAATTACATTATTCACGTTGAAGGCACATCGTGATTTCATTGTAATGATTGATAGCCTGATTGATTGTCGGAAACAGTTAATTGGAATCAGTAGAATACTGATAAGATGAAGATAATGTTGGGTTAGATTAAATGCCCCTTCTAGGAAAGAGTTTTTCATTTTCCAAACCTGGACTCATTAATTTGCAAGCGGCAACTTCAAAAAACGTTTGTAGGAATAGGGACAGGCAGATTCAATGAAAAACCTGATGTTCATGGACATTTTCTATGTACTAGTTGATTGAAGCGTTTTGCATTGTTCTTTGGAATTACACTTGTTTTGGTGCTGCTTTTATTAGCATTTAGTTCTAATGAATTGTCATGGATCTTGTTCAGAGTAAAATTGTGCAATTTTATCTTGCATGAAGAATACATTTTATTTGAAAAATATCTCGCAATTAAGATTCTATCGAACGCATTCAACCAGGATAATTTACAAAGTGTCAGTCTGGTTTGTCGGGGTGGGGAGAGGGTTAGAGATGCGTATTCTCTTTATTTTTAGTTTGAAGTTTAAAATCATTAATAATAATTTAATTGTCCTCTGATGATTGAATACATTTCATTCCAATTTTAGCAATCAAAGTGCAAAAGAACTTACGAGACTTTCTATTGATAATCAACGAATCTAATCAAAGAACCAAAAGGACATTATGTTCTTGGTTTTATTGCAGAAAGATGCAAGTTATTATTTATCAAAGAAGGCA
The DNA here is from genome assembly GCA_038406175.1 of Haplosyllis leylae. NCBI lineage: Eukaryota > Metazoa > Annelida > Polychaeta > Phyllodocida > Syllidae > Haplosyllis > Haplosyllis leylae. Next base: position 6,466 of record JBCAUG010571829.1, on the reverse strand, counting down.
GCCACAATTGTTTATTTTACATAACTCTGTGTACAGGCTCACAGAGAGCAAACATCAATTATTGTGTGATCTGGGATTCTGTGACTATTTTCTCACTCTCACAAAAATATTAGCATGAAGCAGCTATTAAATATATGTCTCGAAATATTAACTTGTCCAATGTAAGTTTTTTGCATCTCCAGATTTTAACCCACAGTGTGGTATCACCAGTAAAACCTTCAATACCACAGTATTCAACAAATCACCCAGAAAGTACATCGCGGAAGGAAATGTTTAATTGATTTAAAAATTTAAAATCTTCCCGAGGATAACAACGTTGCTAGGTAGTTCCCGAATTAATAGCAAACATTTCTTAACTTTCCTTCCTGTACCAATTTACATCTAAATCCACTAATTTACATTGCGACGTTAAGCCTTCAGCAAAAGTAGTCCGCGACTCTTACGTAAACTTAAGTGTGAGAGGAACAAAATAATTCATCTTGGTAAATATTTTATGAACGGAATCTCATTTCACATCGAGGCATCTCATGTCTGTTACTAAAGAAATACAGCTGTTTTATTTTGTGTTATACTCATGAGGCCAATTTATGTTAATGTTCCATCCTTCAATAAACACTGCAGTGATGAGTAGTTCCTTTGTTCTTTCAGAATACTCATTACAGAATCAGGCAAAAAGGTATTGGAATAAATGCATTTTAAAAACTGGATTCGACTAACTGAAATTTCCGTTGCTTAGATACACTGTATTCGCTTCATTTCTGAAGCATTTCGTTAAAGGAGATCAGGAGTCAAATTCTAAAACGAAAAGCAATTTGGTTGATTAAAACTGTACGAAGTGGTATTACACTTTGGTTTGAAATGAAATTTCTCAAACCGGGGAAATTCTGACACCCACACAACATATCTGATAATTTGCTGAAAGATAAAATGCTAAAGGAATCTCCTAAAATGTCATTAATTTCACAAAAAATACATGGCGAAGTTAAGTGTCTTCATTAACAGGCTGTAATGCATCACGATGACAAATTAATATTATATTTGAAGTTTTTACTTCATTTCAAAGTCTTGTCAAATGTAGAGAACTGCAAAACAAAAAATATTCCAATATTCATTGGATTAAAAACCGTATGGACATTCAGCATTTCACAAGTTTGAACAAATAGTTTTCGATAATACATCCACAAACGTTTAAAATTGTCGATATTCAATGTGACAATTGGGAAACAAATCACTAATTGGGTATTTGAACAAACATATTGATAATTAGCCTCATGCTGTGTATTTATCGACCTTAATTAGTGTACAATGATCATTGAGATAAGAAATTGACAATTACTATTACGTGTAAGTGCTGACACATTTATTCTGCTTGAGTACAAATAAAATGGTTTTTGAATGATACATAAGCTTCAATTCTGATGAGCAGTTTGTATGCAAAACTGTTTGTGGACTGACCTTAGCTAGATTGAAATAGAGATTGAGCAACATTCTGTGCAATAGAAATTTGTAAATAAAAGTTTATCATCGTTGTTCCTGTGTCAGACAGCATCAGTGTTCCAAGTCTGTATTGGAGACTAGGACCCATGGTACAATTTGCAGTGTTCTAAATAAAAGTTTTCTGTCCTTCTTTTTCCAATCAAATCAACGAATACTACCACAAAAAATGTATTTCTCCGTTTCTCTAAGATTTCTTGGAAATAATAATGAAACGGTACCCGAGACTCAACCTGAGGGTTAAGGATTGGAAGTTTTGAACTTAAAAGTTCTTACAACTAGAAATTATCGTACAAGTGCCACGGTAACTCAAACCATTTCGAAATAAATGTCACAGCAAAATTATATATCTCACGTGAGATTCTTCTTCACGGAAAGTTACCCTCAAGTAATGTCATATGCATCAATCATATTTTTATGGCATATCAAATGTCAACCCAAGATACAGTGCCATTAGATTATAAATTCGGAAATAAATATTCTGATATTACAGTATGACTCTGCTTTGAAATTGTCGTCCGAGATAAAATGATTTAATTTTAAAATGTTCAAAAGTAATTATCTAAAAGCTTTCATTGCATGCTGTCCGATTTGTAAAATGTATGAAGAATCGTAAATTGCTTGCGTGAAAATGAATAAGAAAACTTACGGAAAGACAGACAAGATTATTTGCAAGGCTATTTTAAACATCCTATTATTCCTTTTTAGTGGGAAAATGCTGACAATAGCAATGGGTGAAGACGTATGGGTGGAATATTTATCTTTAAAGCCTTGCGAACTTGACGGACAGTGGTCATTCTTTATGCAAAATACAGCTACTTGGAGATGTCCGCAGTTTGCTGATGCTACGAGCGATGCATCAATCAAAGAAGAAGTAATTGATCTACAAGGAATGGGTAGCACATCAAGCTTCTTTAGTCTGTTTGGACAGAATAATTTAAAGAGAGAATTTATAAATGTCATGTCGAAGTCGGATGAAAAGGAAATGCCTGCAAAGTAAACTCATGATCATTGATAAGTATGAATCTTCCGTTGCTATGTACAGGTACATTTGCTTGGTCTTTTACCACTTGTTTGAAGACGTTTTGTAGTGATCAGTGCATTTTCAATACAGGCTTAATGATAGAAAAAAGTTTCGCTCTTTCGATATTTAAAGCAGAAATGTACTGCCTTTCCGAAAAATGGTCCTTAATTATTTAAATGGTTCTATATTTGCAGACAATTCATACCTCGCCATTTCATCTCCTCATCTGTATTGACCTTGGAATTAATTCCAGATTGCTCAGTCTAACGTGAAAGGCATTGAGAACTAGACCCTTCATTAGATATTGTCTCCAAACTGCAATCTACGTGATTGATGATTGTGATGATAATTGCACTAATGAGGGAAATGAAAGCCTATGGACTGGAGAATACCTTTTATCAAAATGTTGTGGAACATTAGGTATACACTATAATCCGTACTTAGACGAACGATGGATCCTAGTTGGAATAGCCCTTCTGGAGACAGTCTTGATCTTTTATTATAAACAATACATATGTGTTTGTTTCGAGACCATAAATTTAAAAAATACCGAAACATTTTGGATGACAAGTTTGTTCTCCTTGTTATTATCTACAGAAACCATTTCACGTAAAGCAAACAGCTTCTCATTTCCAACCAGCAATTACAAGTTGCTTGTGCGACTCTGTTGGTTGGAGATAATAGATTCTTTTCACACAGTGCTCCTCAGTAGAAAGTGGATGTAACATCACAAGTCACTCATCTTGTACAAGAACAGTTTAGAGGGGAATGTTTGAGGAACATTTCACTGCATTGCGACTTTCCGTTTAATGTATGAACTCGCACCGTTGTCTACATAATGAAATGAATGAAACATAATTCAATGTACAAATTAATAAAAATCTCACGTAACTTTGACACACAATCCTAGATAATTGTTTTGTCAAGGATTTTGACTGCATTCACTTTGAAGAATGTTTACACATTTTTTTTCAAAATGTAATTTGAATTGTAATTTTTCGCCAAAAACTATGCTGAATCTGAAGCGGCATAACTTAATCCACTTGCAAAGTATGTCAAAAAGTAAATGCCAAATACTGTAGTTAGCTATAACTTCAAGGGGCACATGATGTTTAATGAATTCTGAGCAATTCTGGAACAAAAATTGTGCACACAATTGATGAGACATTGCGTTTCCACGTAATACGTTGTGTCAGTAATATCGTTGTTTTGTTTATTCCGCAACATAATAATTCTTTCAAGTTTGTGCAATGGTTCAGAAGAAGGCATGATGACTACAGCAGTAGAAACGTGTTTAGAATTTAGCAAACAATTTGGATGTGAGCAATAACAATTGTAGCACTGTAGGTGGTTAATGTTACTTGCAAAAATACTGTGGATTAAATGCTTCAGCGTGACTTCAATTATTGTTAATTTCTTGAATGTGTATTCCTGTCAGGTTTACAGTTCAAGTAGTTTGTCATGCAGCACAACATTGTTGAAATGAGTGTAATCCCTTGAAACTAATGAATCAAAAGGAGCTTGAAAGAGAATATTTTCAAGTGATAAGCATTCCGTTTTATCTGAACTTCATTTCTATCGTAAGAACAAAAGACGGTTATCAATCGAATCGATGGATGTGAATGTGTAACAATTACTTAATGTGTAACGCAGTACTCTGTGGATTTTGTAAACAAAAATTCCGGTGTTAGTAAGATCTAATTAGTGATGGGCAACTCAGAATTAAGGAAAGAGATGCCTGGCTAAAATTAAATCAATGATAGATATATGTCCAGCATTGTTGTCTTTTACTTTTGTTTGAGATTGTTTGTAGTTCATTTTTCCTTTCTGCCTACGGACAATACCACATTAGCCCAGATGTTTCGCTTTCAAACAGAGCACTTGCTTCCTTCTGATTTTTTTGCCTGCTTTCCAAGATTAGATTTCTCTATCCGATACAGTCACTGTTGTCAGTTTGACAGGAACTGGACATTCTGTAACTACTAATCTGGTTTCTGCTTAGATACAATTTTGAAAGACATTGGAAGGTGTTGATGTAGAGCCTGATAAATCAATCAAGTGAAGAAATTAATCTACAGGAAATAGACAGCAGTATTGCCTTTCATTATGAACGTGGGTTTAAGAAATAGAGAAATAACGACTGAGTGTATTAACAACCTGGAAACCCTACGAATTCACGTAGCCAATGTCTCGAAAAACAAAACATAATCTCTTAAATAATGACATTGACGTTTTTTAATTTGTTTCTGAGAATTATTCATTGTGTATTTGTTAGAAATTTATTCGCACAAAATTCAATACGCATGTGGTCAGAAGGAGTATCCTTCGTTTGTTTAGCCTGTAACACTCTTGAAAATGATGTAAATGGTTTACCGTCAAATGGGCAATTATTAATCGTTTCCAGGATATTGGACGTCAAAGGGAAATGGATTCGGTTCACAAAGGTCTCTTAATAGGACAAAGATAGAACATCACAAGTCACTCATCTCATGCAAATAAAAGTTATCCAGAACTGTTTGAGAGACACTTCACCACAAGGCCGCAATGAATCACGAAATTATCGTCTTCGTGTTTCTCCATACTTCGGGTTTCTGAGTAGGAGTTCTTTCCGAAGGGCTCACTCAACTGGACCAAAAACTGCATTATGAAAAGTGACCAGCAGGAGTAAAGTATGTTGAAATGAACAAAGATTTAATTTAAAAACTTCCAAGAACGAATCCACGATTTCTTGCAGGAGGAACGCCAATTAGAACAAACCCATATGTTTGAACGAGATTTTAAAAAAATTCTAGGGAATTAAATGTAATTTGGTGCTTGAATGGAGGAGACAACAGGAACCTTTAACTTTTTGTTATTTAATATTTGCCAACTTTAATTAAATTTAATTTAGTCACCTAATTCGTAATGTTCAGAAGGAAATTTTATGAGGCTGCCCTAAATACAGCCTGTCTAAATCCTAACATCCCCTACTTCTGGACTAACTGGGAAGAATAAAATTCAGTGCGGAACGACAATGCGAAGAATTTAGTTTTCACTGCTTTAGATCGCTGAGGAGGAGGAGATGACCGCATGTTGAAGAACAATTGAGCATAACAACAAACCAGATTGGACAACCTTTGTATCGCCAAATCTGGCGAAACTAACCATTAACTATTCCAATCAGATTTCACCAATTCTATTGAAGTTGTACTTAGCAGGCTTCATTACACATTGCTTGCGGGCTGTGGTGACTTGTTTGATTAGGTCAGTAAACATGTTATCATTAGGAAGTGATATTAGGCTAAAATTGCACATTCACAGTCCATTTGCATAGAAGTTCATTGTGGTTCAGAAGCGTCTGGTCTGTAAACAGCTACTTATGTGGACTGTGAAACTACCTCCTACTTTACCTGCTTCACCAATATCCAAAAGATAACTATTTCAGGGAATTTTAAATCATACCCTTTCTCTGCAGTTTGTTCAGAAACAAAACAGGTTTTTCATATAAGACTTCCTAAAATTGAGTTTATGCCTACAAGTTTTCAGTCTCAACTTTTTCATCTGTGCATGTGAATAGATTTTTTTCCCAACCTACATACGTGGATAATATTATTTTTAGTTATGCTGATATTGCTTCATGCACAAGCCATTGATTAAATCAGGAATCAGTCTGACCATGGGTGACAAAAAATGTATACAGATCCAATCATACCATGTGAGACTAAAGTCAACAGTGGAATAAGTTGCTTATGGTTGCAGAGACCAGCACTTCACTTCAAATTTCATTGCAGGTATGTGTGCAAGTGGGTACATAGATCTAAGCTGCCAATAGATCTAGATCTCAGCCCTGTTTCAATCTGGATCTAGATCTAAGCTAGATCTGGGTCTAAGGCCTGTTTCAATCTGGATCTAGATCTAAGCTAGATCTGGGTCTAAGGCCTGTTTCAATCTGGATCTAGATCTAAGCTA
>JBCAUG010571718.1:0-14547 GCA_038406175.1 Haplosyllis leylae | reverse complement strand
TTAATATAATGTAGAGGTTAGCATGTAGGCAGATGGAATGATGAGTTGAGTGTGTCTAGAAGAATGTGAAAGGAATATTGATGCCGAGCGAAGCGAGGCTGAAAATTTTTTGGAAAAAATATAAATCTAGGGCCCTAAAATTCATAGTTTAGCTGTTAAACTGTATACTGGGGCCTCCAAATCTGGGGGTCGGGGGGGCCCCCGGGGCCCCCCCTCTGGATCCGCTAGTGAAATTGGACAGAGGGCTCTTTGATGCACTAGGAAGTTTACCCCATGATGCAACAGGAGATTTCCCATTCCTCTGACCTCAACCCTGCCCCTTAAGGAAGGACCAACCAGAAAGGACTACTCCCACCTCCTTCCCCACTACCCCACTTCCCACAAACAACACACGGGTCTGTTGGAACAGGGAAGAGGAAACGGTGTGCCTCCTAATGGAGGGCTGTCTTGTGAATTTCTCAGTATCAAGTCATCTTTTTTCGAAAGGGATTTAGTTTGAGAATACATCGGGCACAAATCTTGAAATTATAATTAATTTGGATCTATGGACCTAAAAGACATCATTCACACAAAAATCAACAGAAAGCATGCGATTGTCTCCCACGCTGTATCAAGTGCATGTTCATTGAACAAACCTATGCAAATCAGGAATTATTTTAGTTTCTTTTTCACTGTGTATTGGACAATTTTCTGAAGCCCAGGTTTCGCGTATTTGCTTCAGTATGTTCACAACAATGATAAAGAAGATACGTGAGCCATATATACACTCTCTCTCAGCTTCATTTATCATTTAAAGGGCTTGTACACAATGAGCAATGATATGCTGGGCATACGTGTTTACGAATATGGGCTGTGCCAGAAAGAAGCAAAATGCAAAATCATTCGAGTTTTTCATAATTCTCATCTAATTAGATGAATTTAACAAAAAAATTTCTCAAAAAATTGGTAGAATTGACCAGGGATTGAACCCAGGGCACTTGCACAACAGTCAGGAATGCTAACCATTACACTAAAGTGTCTTATGTGCTTGTGTGACACTGTATATGGATCCTAATTCATGCATGAATAATTTTGTCCAATTCATCTAATTGGACGAAAATTCCACTGGGCTGGTGATCAGACTGATGCTATGTGAAGGGGTATTGTCACTAGAACCATAGAACTACCAGAGTAATTACCAGATGGTTAGGTGTTATAAGTGAACAGCAGGAACTGCTCATGTACCTGAGCAGTGTTTCCATGTGCCCTTGTAGTGCACAACATCTAAATTGCATTTTTTGTAGCAAAATCCCCTTTGTAGCTCTGTAAATGGACTGATATTTATTTTGGGGTTCTTTTGCAGTCTATACTGTAGATGATTCAGTACTTTTGAGTATTGTCTATTCTTCATATACTCCATCCTGCCCAGTGGAGAAGATAACCTTCTAAATATTTGGTGCATGCTTTGTAGCACCTTTGTGATTGCAGTGTATCATCCTCAAGTGTGTTCCCCTTCAGTCTGGAGAGCTCCAGCAATCAAAACTGATTCAGATGCATGTTATTTGTTTCATTTCCTGTATGCGAACCTCTGACCAAAAGGAGTACAATCCTTTGCATTTTAGCAGACACTATGGTAGTACCAACTGCCACCTCTTTCATGTCCTTCTGTGAACATCATCATGGATGGAACATGGGCCCAGTGCATGAATAGACGATTCCCATGTTAACCGTTGTCACCCCATTGATACCAAAGGAGACTGCCTTTGTGCTTCTCAAGGAGAAGTGGACATTTGAGATATTGGTGACAGAATTTTTCCATCAGTTTAAATACTTGTGGGACATGATTATTGCAGTCAAAATGATTGCCAAGAGAAATTCACCACTGATATGATTGTTTGTATCCAGAACACAGATTCCTTGCATGATTAAAAGTAATGTGTCGTGCTTCAGCCAGTGTTGGAAAAACGTCTGTTTCTGTTTTGTTGCTGTATCTGTTGCGAACACCTATGAGACAGCACCGTACACATTTTTTAATGAAAACACCTACAGGATATGTCTTGGAATGAATTTTTAATTGTTACGGGATATATCTCAGCAACATTTTTTTAAAGAAACACCTAAGGGATCTATCTTGGAAGCATTATTTGTTAAAGAAACACCTAAGGGATGTATCCCAGAAGTGTTATTTTTAGATAATGCTTCTAAGAAAAATCCCTTAAGCATTATTTTAAAATCACGTTTCTGAGATAGATCCCTTAAGTATTATTTTAACTAACATTTCCAAGATACATCCCTTAGGTGTTTATTTTGAAATAAAGGCCTGCAAAGCAAAAAATAAAGTTACATGCGGTCTGGGGCCATCTTGTGTCCCAGGCTGATGCTCTCCTGACTGAGCCAATATGGCATTGTCTGTGAGACTGGGATTTCTAAATTGGATGCGTCAACAATAGTAAATTATCTCTCAACTGACACTTTCAAAATCAGCTCAGTCAGGGGAGTTTCAGACTGGTACAGAAGAAGGTCCCAGTTCTATTCTCACTGGAGGCAACTTTTTTGCTACATTTTAAAAGTTTTTTTCGCTGTTCATATCATTTCAATGTTCATATCAATCTGTCCTGGCATGGGTTCAGTCTCACCTTGTTTCAGTCCTGCCTCACATAAAATAATATGTTTCACATTGGATGAAAATTTCTTAATTTTAGGCCAAAAACCAAATCACATACCTGTCCCAACCAAAAATAAGCTGAAATCGTAATGTTCTCTTGAACGTGACATCATCCTTTTAGCTGGTAATGACAGAAGTACCAATGGATCATGAATCCTTATAAAGAAATAGTTAGTTTTGGTTTACTGGTGTTTCTTTGGGAGGGGGGGTCCTTTCCATTACAAGAGACTGGTAATGTAGCAGTGAAAATATTGCAGAAGGAAATTGATGCAGGTTGATTGTCCTCTGCACTACTAAAGTGTTCTTCCTCAGGTTTAGTCCCAATAAGTCCACAGACTAAGGGATTGATTATTCATTTGAGTTTCTCGGAGATAAAAATCCAACATTAGCAATTCCAAATGAATCAATAGTCAATCTAAACTAAGAAAGTTTAGAACACAAATAAAGGATTTTTACTTTTATGTCAAGCAATGAAAAATGATCTATCAGTCTGACAGAAGGGGAACAGAAAAAGACAACTTTTTCTCCCATTGAATCATGTAGGTAACACAGGTTAAGTAAAAAATGGGTGAAGTGTGACTTTGTTCAGACTTGACAATAAAGCTTTACTCGAAAATTTCAGACAGAGACGCCCTCAATGATAATTGAATCGCCTGACAAAAGAAATAAAAACGAATTTTATTTGAAAGCATAGACGTGTTGAAATCGCACAGTAATTTAAATCCTTTCCACCGACTAAAATGTGTACAGTTATCAAATGTAGTTGTTTGATATTAGAAGTATTTTGTTAAAGTAAATCATACAAAATATTTCAGTTGCTGGGTGAAAACAATAAACTTTCTATGCTGCTGATGAGTCTAGTTAATTTGCATAGTGAAGTAGATTAATTTGTGACAAGGAAAGTAAAATCTGTCAAAGTGTTAGGAAAAAGTGACTGTCTAATTAATCAGCACATCACCTCAAAGCCAGCCAATGTAATCATGAATTGTCTGTAGTTGTCGGCGTCATCGTGGGCACCAGTGTCAGTATCGTCTCGGAGCAGAGCTTCTGACCAAAGTTTTAAAGATCGAAACTTTAAACTTTGTCAAAAGATCACTCACTATCTCCCATTGATGCACATGAAGGAATATGTAATTTTTGAGTGGCAGTCATCCAGAGGGTGAGAAGGTTAAGGAACTACCCATCTGGATCTTTGACCCTTCAGTGAATAGTACACCCTTTAAGATACATATTCGTCTTTGTCCTTCAAAATCTTGGCATATAACATTATTTGTGGGGGGGGAGTATATAGAGGGATACAACCACAAAAGGAATCTTAACATTCTGAAAAGTGCACAGTACCACACTTGCATTTTAAATGTAGTACATTTAGCATATCGTGTATCTGAATTGCAACTTGCTCCGTATTTGGTCTGACACTGCACAGTGAGATTAATCTGTATAAAGTGGAAATCAGAGCCTATCCCATTGTTACAGCAAGCAGCTTTCATCCACCCAATTTAAGTGGAATCAATTCTGAACAATCATCAACGCTGCAACGCAAAACCTGCAAGCAATGTAGATAAGATACACAGTTGACTGTCCGCATCTGTAATTAAGGATAAAGGTTTCCTGGTTGGGGGAGCTAATATTCTTAGTTTACGGTTTTATGCTGAAACAAAACTATTGATCTGGTATTTTTGGAACAAGGTGGATAATTAAGAAGAGAGTAGATTGCAGCTTTATTCATACTGGTATACAAGAGAGCCAACACAGCTCCAACTGGCAGTTATCAGTGACAAGCTTTACAAACTGGATGTGCTAAGTGTTGTTGCGACACCTGCACCGTGAAACATACAATAATTGAGAAAGATCAGGAAAATCATGACAAAGGAGTGTATTATTGATATACAACAAAATCCACCACATATGCTCCCAGGGTAAGTACCAACTAACTTGACACATTGCTCTGAAACATTTGTTATATTGGTACGCAGAAAAGAATACACATTTCAACAAAAATTTTGTTGCTACAAGAGAGGGATGTCAACTGGCACTGCATCCTGGGATTTCACACGTCTTTCATCTGCTCTGATCTCTTTCGTGCACCACATTGTGCCCATATTTGAACCTCATAAGTGTCATCAATTATTCAGCTGACCGGTAAGTCTGATGGCTAGTGGTTAAAAATACACTTAGGTGAGCAAAACTTCTGCTTTCGAGCTGAAACATAGATGAAACAAAATTGGAGTGTGTTCTTTCCAAAGCACATGCACATATTTCTATTCTTTTGAATGATGTCAATACCCTCATCATTATTTCTCAGTTTGGAGGTCCTCACTTACTTCTTAAATAGATTTTGTTTATCATGGGTATTTTTAAAGTGGTTGATGAAGGACCCATGGTCAAAAGGATGTTGGTCCGCAAGAGAGCTCTGGGTAACAGGAGCTCAGTTAAACTTATCCATCATAGCATAGATAACTCTGATCTATATAGGGTAGAAAATTCCACATTTTCGAAATAGTTCTTGCACTTCCAAAGAGAATATTTATGCTGCTTAGTATGTGTAATCCTATTTCAACAGGTGCGATGTTCCCTTCAAAGTACCAAAATAAAAATGTTGTCTTGTGGCATCGTGTCTCTACAGAAACAAAGCGCTACGCCACGTAGTTTTATTTTGGGTTGGAGGAAAAATACCAAATAAATACAAAATATCACATGGTATTGGAATTTAGTATGCTTTTAATTAGTGGATCAAGCCATTAGTTAAATCCTTTCGCTCTGTTTAATTGCCAATGTGGATCACACAAATTACACTCGACAGTGCAATAGATACTTCTTTGTCGTGATCCTTAATTTTGAGCTAAATGGCATATATGTCTCCACAAGTTTCTCACAACTGTGCGTATTGATTTGCCAAGAGTTATACTGCAAATATACGAAGGATAGACAAGAGGACAATGGGGAATAAATTGGTTTATCCTTTGGCCGGGTACGCTCTCGGTGTATTTGAATAGGAAGTGCATGTACAGAGTGAAAAAAATTACCTGGGCATAGGGTGATAACTACATTTTTGTCCCCCTCCTTGTTGAGTTTCATGTCACATATTAATTGGTTTATTTTATAATATTTGATGACATCTACAGGTGAATAAATACTTTGGGCATGTGAATAAACTGTTCATTCACCCATAAAGAGCGAACTGTGTTGGTAAATTTGAAGAAAACTACGTATAAATTTTCTGTTGTACTTTGTTAGACTGTAAAGTCTGTTATTCATGATCAAAAAAACCTCGTGAGTACGTATTCCAACCCACATACCATTTCACTGGGAAAAAAAGACAGATCATGTTTAGGTTTTGAATCTTCACTATAATTACATTACAAGGATTCCATTGCTTGTCTGGTGTAATGCATAATCATTCTTCCCTCAATGAGAGTTATTGATTAACCTCTGTGCTCATTCTTTGGAACAGAGAACTTTCCAAAAAGGTGTTTTGAATACGGAACCTAATCTTGTGAGGAACAAACATATGTGTTGATGGTAGATCGGTCATGGTAACAACTAGTGCTCTTAAGGTAAAAGCACGAGTATATCTCTTCTCTCTCATAAATCTTTTGAGAATACGCGCTTTTTGCCGATGGGATGTTTCACGTACTTTTTGGCTGAAATACATGCAGTAATAAGATGCCAATGAAGTTGAAATATAAAACAAAATTAATGGTAAAGAAATAAAAGCACTAATATGGTATTGTGGAAAATATTGCCTGAGGAAAAGCTTCGTCGAAAGCAACACTTTCCTTTCAATTTCCTATGCTGCCACTTGACATGCAGAAGTATTGCATAAGTTCCAGGATCAGAGACAACGAAACACCGTGCCAAAGAACTACCATCCTTTTGATGAAATGCAGAATCTATATACTGCATTTATCAAATGCAAGGATACTATTGATGTATCACATTTCATGCACCTGTTTGCTCGAAACCTCGTTTGTGAGGAAGTAGTGGTGAAGCATTCGGCTTTTAGATGCCAGTGTTTTATAATTTCTGCTCTTTTACGTGACTTACTGCAATTAAAATTAAGGATTAAAGATATTGATCTGTTGTTTTCCACCAAAGACTTTTCACCAGGCATTTTACCTCAGTTTTTTGAACGTTTTAAAAAAGTGTACAGAGCACAATGTCATGATGAATGAAGAGCAAAATCTGTCCGATTCAAAAAATTTGATACAAAAATACAACATTTCTTCTTTGCTGATTTTTAAGTTTGCATTTTAGGCTCAATTTGAGATTACTCGGAGTGTCAAGTAATGTAGACCACTTGTACCTTAAGACAAATTGATAACGAATGTTATACTGTATTAAGATTGGCTCGTGACACGGTATTCATTTGACCTAAATGACACAAAGTAAAGAATAAAGGTTGCACTCGATGAAGTTTTGAAGATAAAACTCACAAAATGTAAACACCACCCGGGGAAAAGACCACTTACGAATTGCTTTTTACATAAAAGAGAATTGAAATGAAAAGGAATGTCTATATTTTAAGTGAATGAAGAACTTGAGGCTTTGCTTTGGTTGCCACAAATGGAGATTTGCCTGTAAGGTAAGAGGCATACATATTACAGAGTATGTCTCATTGATTGAATTTCCACTTGCATTGCTCTGGCTGAAGTAAATGTGTACTTAAGTCTGTAGCATGCATAAATTCAACGCCTCTAAACGGATACAAAATTTATAATGAGCAATCACACAACACTGTACACATTCTTTTTGGTGAATGTTCGACCCTTCGTCGGAGTCATTTGATGATCACACTCAGTTTTAATATTAACAATGTCACTGTAAGTAAACAGATGTATAAATATTACCAATGAGTATCTTGTTAAAGCAATTGCTTTTTGTAATAAAACTGACACTGAACGTTGACCTACAAGACCTTCCGACAAAGATCAGAACCATTTCAATAATATAGTCAAATATTTTCTCTTTTTCAGACAGTCTGCTTTGACAGATATTGCCATAATCAACCAATATGGAAGTTAAAAGACGAACAAGAAAACTGTTTTTAAATGTGCTACAATCAAATAAACGAAATGGCAAGCTCCGATAATGATCACAAATGCCCATTAACGTATCAAGCCACCTGACCTAGAAGTCAAGCAAAGTAAACTGCCACTGAAAATGTAATATTCTGCAGACTGCATGTACGTGTAGGATATTTTGCACAGAATAACTGCGACAATTTGGCCCCGATTGTGCACAAAAAGATGGGATTATTACGCTGGTACAGGCGCCTGACAATGACAAGGCTGAACTCCCTAGAATGTGCGGTGTGGATTATGTCTGCATTCATTGTCACCTTCATGATGGTGTCCTTGGGTAAACTCCATAATGAGTACGAAAAGGAAAAGGCTACTTCCCTGAAGTTTCACCCCGAAGGTAGACGTGTACTCTCGCTGCAACATCTTTCCAAGGACAAAATATCAAAACAGCAAAAAATGAGTGCAAGTCTTAAGTTTCATGGCAAACAGTTTGCTGAAGTGGAGAATCAAAATCTTCCAGTAGAACATGTAAATGATGTGGCTGGTGACGGCAACCAACCTGAAGAAAATGAGCTTGGCTATGCTGATTCAGTTGTAATCGACGACAATATAAATGATCTCTCTAATTTTGAAGAACTGGATGGCTTCAACTACGTAAAAAACAAAGAGAAACAAGAAGCAGACTTGAACCTTTCGAATAATATCAGAGTGGAAGGAAACGACATTGTTGTCATTGAGAACAACCAAGACGATATGTTAGCACAGAAGAACACAATCAATTCAAATTATCCAAATTCTTGGCAACTTGTTCCCAGTTCACATCACATGAAACCTGATGTGGCTGATAAAACAAACTTTGACGCAAAAATCTCATCAGAGAAGAGAGACATCCAACAGGACGATATGGATGACATGCCTTTCCACGAACAGCAGCTTTTGGAACGTAGTATTGTGCAACATAAACCCATCAAACCAAATTTACCACCAGAAGATGAGCACTACGATGCGCAAATGGGCAACTCTCAGCACAATGTCCAACTTCAACACTATGTCAATCCGCAGGACAATGTACCTGTCAGAGTAGGTGCGGGACAGCAATTCTTTGGAGACCAAGTACAATTTCATGCCCCCAACACAGAAAAGAGAGTAGATGATTCCAATTTTAGAGTACAAAAGAAAGACCAACAACAACACTTGACTTTAAATAATGATGTGGTGAATTACAAAATCGGGCTTCAACAGGATCAACCAGAATACGATCGGCATTATAAGCAAACGGGAATGGTTAAAACAGTTAAATACGACAACTTTTATGAACCACAAAAACTGCAACAACCGAAAGAATATTTTATCAGAGATGATAAATATAGGCCTCACCAACAGGTCCAGTTCCACCAGCAAACTGCAATAAGTTTCGATCCTGACAAAATAAAGGACAATGTGCAATTTGTTGATAATATAATTCAAAAGCAAAGTCAATACCAGCAAAGAAACAAAGAAGCCTACGGGAACCAAAAATCCCCTAAGAGAAGAAGGAAAAAGAGGCAATTATCAAAAAGAAGTCCAAAATCTCCAAATAACACTGCAAGCTTTGCAATTCACAAGCAGGACCAATTTAACAATCTGAATAACATGCAAAGTGCCTTTCCAGTTTCAGAAATGTCATCAGTATTAAACGTATACATGAAGCCGAATGGAAGATTGGGAAATCAGATGTTTGAAATAGCTTCCCTGTATGGGATTGCTCAAAGGACGGGAAGGAAGCCTTTTATGTCTAAATACAGCGATATCTACCAAATTTTTACCCATGCAAATAGAACGGTTGCCATGGGTGAAGCCAGTGGTGACTTAGGAATATTATTTGAGGAAAAGCCAGGCATGTTCAGCAATTATCTGTTCAGTTTACCTCCAACTGACCTTGTTATCTGCTGCTATTTCCAATCATGGAAGTACTTTGATGGATATCAGAGTGATATTAGAAAGATGTTCCATTTTAAGGGAAAAATTAGAAAACTTGCACGGACCATTATAAACAAGGCCAAACATGTGTTCCTTACTCATTTAACTGACCAAATCAACCAATTTGGGAATACTCAGACATTGACCTACATTGGTGTTCATGTTCGTAGGGGAGATCTACAACAAGAACATCATCTCCGGAGAGGATATCGAGTAGCATCTCTGACTTACTTTCACAAAGCCATGGATTATTACAGACAGCGATACCCAAATACCATATTCTTAGTAACAAGCGATGACATAGAGTGGTGCAAGGTCAAGCTAGGATCCTCAGATGTATTTTTTGTAGAAGGTCAGCACGAAGCCGTGGATTTGGCAGTACTCAGTATGACCAATCATACAGTAATAAGCGTTGGGACGTTCAGTTGGTGGGCCGGGTGGTTAGCCGGTGGACATGTTATTTATTACAGAAACTGGCCGACCCCAAGGTCGGAAGTGGCTCAGCAATACGAACATGACGATTATTTTTTACCAAAATGGAAAGCTATGGGGGATTAAAACATTTCATTTGATAGTAAATTATAATAAAGAAATCCAATTTCAATACTTATTTGCATCCTCGGCAAAAATAGGCCCAGCTTTTATAGCTCATACCATCAAGCTTGGAGTAATGCACAAATCTAAATCAAACCTATGGTATCAATCGAGTTTTTCACGATAAACACAGAATAAGCAGTTGATTGCATGTGCAAATATGCTGCAATTTTTTTGTGAAAAATCCTTTTCTTTTTTTTTTGTAAAAAAAATCATGTTTAGTCTAATCTATTTCAGGATGCTGTGTAAATGAACAATCAGGACATAATCAATATTGGTAGGCAATTAGAAGTCTGACTTTTAATGATTATTTGCAAAATAAATTATTTTGTCTTTACAATACGAAAATATTGTAATGAAATTCATCCCTAGCATCTCCACTCCCTTCACTCCATCTACACACGGGGTAAAATATCTCTTGTGGCGTCTTTGCATTCACGGTGTTCACATGCTTAAAATGTTTATTAGGTCTTTCTGTATTCTACCTTAATATTAAAAGTAACTAGCCTAGTGTTTTTGACCCAACAGCATAGATCTATTTCTTTTTTGGTTTATTCTGAATAGACCAAGCTCTACCATACAAACTGATGTCTTAAGACTTTCAATTTTTGATCCTGTGCGAGTTTTGATCCCCACTAATGTTGATAATATAATATTTGTTATTTTACCATTAGAAATTGTTTATGGAGAAGCCATATTGTTTTACAAGTCAGAACCTCATTCAAAGATGTGATAGGCGCATTGTGATTGTTACTTGACGAATTAAAATGAAAATAAGTCTTTGGACTCACTTTTCTGTCTTTAGCAGTCGTTTGTAATGAAAACGCTGCAAATTCCTAAGGCAGAATGTGAAACTTGGGAAAATCACTGGAGAAATATGCTGGTCCGTTCTTTTGATACCAAACCTAATCCAAGGGAAACCGCAGACACGATGGCATGACAGCAGCAACACAGGTTGCTGAACGATAGAATTCATGACCATAATTAGACGGAGGTCCTTTGAGACAACTGGAACCAATTCGTAATCAATGTATGTAATCTTGTTGTATTGATCACGTATTATGCCACGACATGACAAGTGCTGCGAATAATGTTTTACTTTAGATTTACTTTGTTGCTTTGCGTAGAAAATGTACATTGCAAAAGTGCTTTATATGATCGCATACAAGTGACGCGAACCCTCATACTTTAAACTAATCGAATTTTTTTAAAAAAAGAAAATTTCCAACAGTGTCACATATTTCAAGAAGTAGGCCGAAGTTGTTTTTAATGATGTATTTTATTTATATGTGCTCCACTCCACCTTTTCTAGTGCAGCCATTCTACCGTAAATTCGCTACTGTATATATTTGTGCATCATCTTTACCTGCACATCAACATCCTACTTCTTGGCTCCCTTGTAGATGTTAAAGCCTTAAATTAGCATTTTGGTGATAAGAAGTTTCAAGATAAATTTCTTCACTTCATCAAACTACAATGTTTGAAGACGTTCCTGCGTTTTTCAAAGGAAGCACAGGTTATTTACTCTTTACCATTAATTTAAATAAAAAACAAAGATGGAATTTCTCCTGATTACCATATAACCGACTGTGTGCTACAGAATTTGATCCCAAAGTCAAGACGTAATCAAAAATACCTGAACCTCTTTTAGCAAAATCGGAATCCCTGCAGGAGCCATTCAAATATTTATCACAGTACCGGTAGGTCCTACTGTTCTGACGCTTTTGTGATCCAAGATAGTCAAAGTGGAAAAATGTTTAAACAGAAAAGGTACTATAAACTAAACTGAGTGACATCAACGTCAGGAATGACAAGGAGACTGTTCCCATCAAATTAACTCGTACGGTAAAACAAACCTCTTCATCCAAGTACAAAAGAGTAATAAAGATAAGTGTTTTCACACAATCCTGGGATTTGCCAAACGTGTCTCAGCCAGTGTAGCCAGAAAACATTTCAAACGTGCTGTACATATGATGAAAAAGAACATGCGTAAATTTACTTGAAATCTAACTGCCTTTCGTGATGAAACGGGCTGGGAAAAGTTGTATCAATATTAAAGATTTTATTGGACGTTTATTGAAATATAATTTTCCGGGCGTTTATTGAAATTTCTCGCATATCTGCATAAAATTGGCATCGAGAGGTTTACAGAAAGTTTCAGCAAGAAATAAAGTTACGTGCATTGGGAATAGCTTTGTTGAAAAGGAGATCTTCAAACTGAATTTTGTTTCATGCACCACTTCACTTTTTGGACTTGGATCATTTGTAGAATCTGTTTTCTCTATGACCTTGCAACCACTCTTGAGATCTTCTCATTTCAAGTTTTCAGTCACAATTACTATGCTTCTTTTGGAACCTTCAAAGAAAAACAAATGCACATTCAGTGCTATACTTTTGGGCATTCCAACCACAAACACCACTCTCAGTCAAAAAGTGCAATAATTTTTTGAAATTACTTAGAGCTTTTCTTTACTACATATGTGTAACACGTTTCCTTCAGTGTTGCAGTGGACTCAAAGTAAATTAACACACTTGCATTTGCCACTTGTCCAATATAACTATAGAATAACACAAAATAATTCCCACAGAATGTATGTTTGTGAATTGAATACTGTCAACAATGATGCTTATAGATCTCCCAGACCCGCATCTCCCTCTAAAAAGCAACAAGAGTTTTCCCTGCCTTCGCCAGATTTTAAATGGGTTTAGTCTGTACTCTGCAGCAGTGGGCTCTCTTTCATATGATCCTTACATCATTTTACTGCACATGCTAAAGTGCCTTCAAGAGCTACTGACTGGTTGGCCTTGCAGGAAGTGATCAAATGTGTGGTCAATCACTATGAAATCACAATTATTTCCCATTAGTAACCAGATATTCTGGGTCATGATACAATTTGGAAGGGGTTCTGTTTTTAGAATTACCCCCTGGGGACAGGTAGCAGTTGCTGGTTACCCTTCAGCACTTTCCATGACCTTCCCTTCCACCAGAGTTGTAACCCCACTAACATATTGGAGTTTGGTAAAGTCATTCCCTCTTAACAGAAAAGAACATGTTTAAAAATTTTGACATAATTTACATTTTTTATGCGATGGCATTCTTTCTGTATTAACTATGTTGACAATCTGAACAAAGAATTTATTCATTGTGAGTGGATTGGGAGGATCAAGCATGATATAAATTTGTGTCTAGTTTGGAGTATTTGCTTATAAAACTGGTATCTCAAGATTTTTGCTAAAGCTGCAGAGGTCACTTTTTGTTTACTGATTGATTAGTCACATTTTCCTTCATTTGATTTATGATTTAACTTCTTAGTCAAAACATTAATAAACTATTGGATTGCACTTTCGGTCGAAGTGTTTGTATACCAGTTTTCTTTGCATAAAGGAATATTTCAAAAATATTTCATATTAACACACAGGTCTGGAAATGCTTTGAATTATCCATTTATTTGAATTAACCATATTCAGACTAACTATGGATCTCAGAACTGTGGATTTTAAAATAATTTAATGGGGAAAATCCTATGCAAAAATAGAAATTTTGAATTAGATTCTATTTGTACTTTTAGACAAACCATGTTCAAATAAATGGAATTGAATGGTGGACCTACAAGCCACAAATTCAGCAGTGATGGCATTTTTTGTACTGCTTAAGTTTTATAAAGTTATCGTCACTTCAATTTTAACTTGTGCACCACGATAAATATGAATTTGCATCAAAATTGATTTTGTTCTTAACTATTTCCAATTAATTTCTATCAGAAGTTGTACAACAGCGTCAATGTTTCAAACCTGTGTATTGTGGGAAACTGGAACGGCATTTGCATTTCCATGGTCTCGACATCTTTCTATGATGCGGTTTCATGTAAGACTGAAACTGCTGGACACTGTCAGGGAAGTGAGGAGTTAAACTAACTATGCAAGAAATTACGATTTCTTTTTTATTTCTAACTCAATTAGATGAACAATGGCCTAAACTGGGAGAAATAGTCTGTAGGACATCTTATGTTCTACTTTGAGCAGTTAAACAAAATATTTCAAGAACATTCAACCTTTTTTGATTTCTGAACAATGGACATTTTGTTTTCCGTAATTTTATCTGAAATGGTAGACTAACTGTATCCATGTGTCAACAACAGGTAGCAAGTAGAGAACTATCTAACTCTACGTTAGGAAGGCACAACATCAGGTTTAAATGGAAATAAGCATCACCCACTATAGTCATACTGTGTATTGCAAACTGCTGAGCCGCCGTCTCGAGTTTAGAGTGACACCTAGAGTTAATTTTTTATGTTATCCGCTACTCGTGGCGCCGTCTTCCGTGCT
>JBCAUG010571607.1:0-14549 GCA_038406175.1 Haplosyllis leylae | reverse complement strand
TACAGAATTCGACTAAAGTAAAAAGTTTTCATTCATAGCTTTGTACATTGTTACGCACTGTTATTAATAAAATCTAGCTTTAAACAAATATTATGTCTACTTACCTGGTGCCATCATAGCCTCAGCAACTTTCTGCCATGCTGCATTGCGAATATAATCTTTTTTGTGACCAGATGACTGTATGTCATAAATTTCCGGATACATCTGTATGATCTCAATCAATCTAATTTTGAAATCATACTCCTCTTCGTCATCCTGTTGCTGCTTCTGAGTTTTCTTAGTTCTTTTTGGTGGCATTTTCTCAAAACGTGGTCCGAAAGCCGTTAAATTACGATTTTCGCGTGCTTATTTAATATTACTGACGTTTAATGCAGAAAAAACAGGAACGTCTTAAGTTAAAACAACGTTGTTTATGTGCTCCACTTAGTATCCGCATCAAAACAATACCACGTGGAATGTTTCTAGAGCGCGTCCTAGAAAATTCATGCAATTTGACGCACACGGGCACGCAAAGTAACCTGTTAAGTGTAAACACTCCGGTGACGCAGACGTTGACGTAAACGCAAACGCAGACGTTAAGTGTAAACAGAGCTTTAGTTTTCGCTCCATGTCAGGGGAAAACCCGCTGAAAACCTTTAAGTAATACGATTAATATCGCTCGAAACTTCCATATTTAACATTTCTTATGGAGAACAGAATACTGTCATCAAGATGTTAAAATGCGAATTATATGCTGCCTATTTTAAACAAAAAAAAAAAAACACCCCGCACATTCTTTTCGTTCATAGTTGAAAATTCCATTGGTGAAAGAGATGTTTAGCTTCAAGCTTTTTGTGTGTCCCAGTTTTAATCCACATCAGCCGGATGCGGAGACTGTTTATCTCGGGTGCGGATCCACGGGGCGGGGGACGGAGTCCGCTAAACACCAACCTTAATTACCGCCCGCATCCGAAGGATGGGGAAGGTAATGTTTTCAGTCTGTCCACAGGGGGGTTACTCAGTCCCACAGCCCGGGGGCCCAGTTCCTCAGCTGGGGGGAGGGGTGTACCTAAGCCCGGGGACCCCAGCTGAGGACTGAGTACCCTGCCCCCCCCCCCCCCCGCTGAGTACCTCTCCCCCCGTACAAGTCGGCTACGCAGCGGGCGGCATGTCTCTTGCGTTCACGCAGGAGGACTTTCTAATTGCAGTCATTTATTTTTGTCTGAGAATCTACGCATCACTTGGCTCGGTATATTCATTGTTTCTTTTTTTCCTATGTTCTGTTAAATTTGTCAACTGTATGCGGTAATGTTGGACCTTGCTTGGCTTGACAAACACGTTTCATGTATTTACATTCTCGCAACACATGTGCTCTGTGCGAACTGGAGAGAAATTTTGTTGTCAATGATCACTCTTTGGACTGTTCAATCATTTACACAGATACTAATTCACAACACTATTTTATTCATTAACACCTCAACAACGTGTGGTACAACAACGGAGGGGGCATCTTTGGCGATCATTGCTAGTGGTGCAAATCTCTAAAAATAATACATAACAAACCACTTCATTGACGAATGGATCTAAGGGGGGTGCCAGGGACGCGCACCCCCTCTGGGTCCAATTTCTTTGCAGTTTTCGGGGAAATTTTGGCCAAATAATAGATTGGCACCCCCACCTTTGGGGGTGGACACCCCCAATCTGGGAAATCTTGCTGGGAAATCCGCTCTTTTTTACCAAGTATGCTTCCGGCACTCCGTGCTAAAATCCTGGATCAGGACCTGGAACTGTTGCTGCTAACCCTAACCCTAACCCAACGCAAAGGACGGTAAATTCTACATTTCTACAGCTTAAACTCGAAAGGATTCGAAACCTCAATTCATGTACGGAAGTCTATTGTACTTACTGCTATCTGTGCACATATATGTATGTATATACAGATATGTATATCCCTTGAATTCTCTTTGTAATAAATCATACAGATATATAATTGTAAGAATCTTTTGAATCAATAATTCATACACAACATGGTGTTTACGCTTTTGTAAAATTACGTTGAAGAGAACAACATCCAACATTTTACTTTTGATATTATCAAAGAGAATATGGTCGTTAGAGGCAGCAGGTCGGGGGGGGGGGCGCTCACAATGGTCATGACGTCATGAATAGTACTCCGCAATAGGTTATTTCAGTTGCTGCTGATGTCTAGAATAGCGCCAGTCTAAGTCAGGTACCTCACCATGTGTACTCGGTCTTCGTATGAGGTCGGTAAAAACAAAAGCTATTTCAGATAACTTTGAATTCAAAGTTTTCAAAGATAAGTTCCTCCATCATTCCAGTTGCGGTTCCAGGATAAGTATGTAGGTCTAGTCCCAAGGGGGTGGGGGTGCCCATTATTCGGCCATGTTTTCTCAAACAAAGTATGAAAACAAGAAAGTCCTCCTGTGTGAACGCAAGAGGCATACCGCCCGCCACATAGGAAATGCTCGGGGGGGGGTACCCAGGTTGAGTACCCCCCCCAGCTGTGGGACTGAGTACACCCCCTCCCAGCTGTGGGACTGAGTACCCATCCGGACAGATCTTCCTGGCTATGTTGATTATCTGAGTACCCCTCCCCCCATGGACAGACTCATGCCTGTGAAAACATTACCTTCCCGTCGTACTACGTACGCGGGCGGTAATGAGGCACAAGTATCCCACTTGAATATAAAACAGACCAAAAATAAAAAACAGCTTGATTTCAAATTTATTTAATTTAGTGGCAATAGGTTGCAAGAGATCGGACTGATACATTAAGTCAATAAACAAGAGTTTTCGTACTTTACTTTTTACATTTTTAGAAATCTATTCAAAGTTTTCAAATGTGCTGTAAATTATGAACAAAATCCAAATATGAACTTCAAAATAGATTTAGGGTCAATTAAAATATCATCCTGACATCAGATGTCAATTCTCATTTTATTACCGCCCGCATTCCGAAGGAATGGGGAAGGTAATGTTTTCACAGGCGTGATTCTGTCTGTCCACAGGGGGGTACCCCCCCCGGCTGAGGTGTGGGGTACCCCCCCCCCCGGTACAAGTCAGGGATAGGTCAGCTACCCAGCGGGCGGTATGCCTCTTACGTTCACGCAGGAGGACTTTCTTGTTATACTCTGTAAATGATTGGTTAGATATCAAAATTTGGGTTTCCAGTTACGTGTACTTATCTTTGTTTTTCCTAATTTAGTATTCTTCTGCATTTCACAGAAAAACAAAACAAACAACACATCATAATGTGTGAACAACTGGTGTATTTATTGTAGTGTACTTAACGTACTTACAAAACAATGCGATGATACTGAAAAAACCGAACTAATACTTTCTGCCTTTAAGTTTCCCTCTATTATTTCTGTTCATTTTATTCGTCCGTCCGCCCTTCCGTTTTCTCCAACTCTGTCCTTTAAATTCTCGTTCCCGCTGCATCTCCCACTTCAGCTGCTTCACGTCTGCAAACGAAAGGAGAAGGTTTCACTCAGTGAATAACTTAAATAATTTATACCAACTTGTCAATTGCATGAGTAACCCCCAGTTCAGCTTGCCCAGGATGAAGACAATTAGCTTCTTATTGCAAATAAATATTAATTTTTTTCTAAAATTTTAGATTGTCCATCCAGGCAAGTGATTTGAAAATCAACTTCATTCACACGTCGTCAAATTCTGTGGTTTTGAGAGTAAGTTACCAAGGTGAAAGTTGTCTAGGGTTCAACACTCCTATGAAGATAAAATTCTTTCTTTTCCTTATGATTTTTATTACAGCCTCAAAATATAACATTTATTCCACTACTACTGCCAACAGAGAGATGTACTGCTTTATTAACTGCAATCACAAATCCAATGGAGCCCCGTTGCAAGAACTTTATTCCATTATTGGGATGCCCCCTCCCCCAACTCAAAAATTCGCTTCAAAAGCCCAAAGATTGTAGCTATACCACCCCTCAACAAAAATAAATCCTGGTACATTCTTTAAATTTTTAAAAGTTCTAAATTTCCCTGTGCTGGAGGTAAATTCCCTATGTAAAAATACATTTGAAATATTTTGGGTACATTCCCCGTGTTTTCAATGTCTGGAAAACTGAAAATCCGAATTCTCCGTCGTGCCTATGCCATGGCAACCCTGTTACCCGTGAATCTGACCTGCGTTGTCCTTATTGGCGTACGCTTGACTTCCGGTCATGTTGTAGGACGTCGCGGCGTCGTCGTCAATCAAATGCGCAAACTCCTCAGCAGCGGCGAACAAGGAACTCGTGTCTCTAAAAGAAACATTCAACATTCAAATTAACGTCACTATCTTACAGGCAACAAGCTAAAGCCTTTTTCACACATACCATGAAAGTGGTAGCTTTTCTCAGCGGCACTTTTGAGATTTTTGACGTTGTGTGTAAGCAGTATCATAGGGCCCATTTTGAACAGTAATAAAATGCTGACTTTGACAAAAAGCGCGAGCAAACTGATAAAAAAAATGACGTTGTGTCCTTGACCTAATTGGTGGCAAATGAAAAATGATGTCATGGCAGCATTCTGTGTAAACAAATTCCAACCAATGGATGCAGCTTAAAGTAGGCCAAATTATCATAAAACTACCAAAGGCCCTTAACATCTTCTTAAGATGTTAAGGGTCTATCGACTCAACCAATGAGGTGACTCTAACGAGCCACAAATAAACCATTGATGTGGCTACTTTTTGAGAACAAAGTAAAACTATCTAGCGTCCAACTTCATTTGTACAGCAAAAGCAATGCCATCTAACTAGGCTGCTGTTATAATTACATTACAGGTAGAGACGCCAACCCAACCATGACTGAACTTGTATCATTCATTTCATGCAAATTAAGCCTCAGTGCCTCATATCCAGCAAATTGGTTAGTAAAATAAAGTTAGTAAAATGATACGCAAGAAAATCGAACAATATTTCTCACGCGTCAAGTGTAGTGGTGTGTTCACACCAGACGACACCGAGAACGAGACCGAAAGCAATAACGAGAACGATAATTATGGGTTCTATTGTAATTTGCAGAGAACTTCACACTGCACCGACACCCTGCCACTGATGCCATTGGCTAATTTTAGCCCTTTCATCGGTCTTGCTACAAATATCGTTCTCGGTGTCGCGCAGTGTGAACACACCATAGTTGACCAGAGTTGTAAGAATTGAGGATCGATTCCTTTTCCTAAACGAAACAATCTACGATTTCCCAAAATACCCAGTGTGGAAATTTTCTGTTCCCTCTTCGACTGCGGTTAAAAGAGGCACAAAAGTCAGTTTCGTCGTACCCTTTGTCTAACTTGGCTTTCTTCCCGCGTTTCCCGAACGCCGCTTTGCCGTCGCTAACCTGTCGTTTCGTTCCTTTCTTATTTGACTTGGTGAGTTCAGCAAAATCATCATCTGAAACGATAATTATGTAAACTTACCACGCTGAAAACTAAAACACTGTTACTTAGTCACGGTGGAGCAGAATAATCCCATAGTGAAGCCTGTGCTGAGTGACACCTGTGTTGAGTGAAACCTGTGCTGAGTGACACCTGCGTTGAGCGGCATCATATCTTTTACAGCCTTAAGGCCTATTCAGACCGAGCGTCAGCAGCAGTGTTGACGCTAGCGATGATGCTTCGAATGGGTTTAGGAGCCATTTTCAGCATCAGCGTCACTCTGTCTGAACATAGCAATTGAAATAGATGTATTTCTTCCAAAGCATCAAAGCTGATGCTTGGTGTGAACACAGCCTTAAACCTTGTTCACACATACCGACACAGAAATTCGGTTTGTTAAAGTTTTAATATTGTGTCAATGGTGAGGTCGACTTTGACAGGCAGAATGGGTCTGTTACCCAATCTGCCTGTCAACAATTGACATAATGTTAAAACTTTAATAGGTCGAATTTCGGTGTCGGTAGGTGTGAACAAGGCATTTCTTGTGATAACAACAACGTTCAAATGATTTTAAACCTTTTGCGGCACATTTACACTTGTGGATGAAACCAGCTTCTACTACATCTTAACATTTGAGTAAGGGCCCATTTACATCCAGTGTTTGTGATGTGGCTGCGAGATCGCTCTCAAATCAGATGTATGAATTCTGTCCTGTACTGTTACACCAAGCATCAGCATCAAGGCTGGTGTCAAATTTATCTGTCGCTTTGAAATGGCTTTGCAACCCATTCAGAGCGATCTCGCAGACGCATTGCTGGATGAAAATGGACTCTAAACGTTTTCCATTGTCAGTGTTTTTTCATGATATTACAATTTTGATGTGGTTTGTACCGTTGAGACTGTTAAACGCTTGTTCACACTTACGTTTGCGGTTGCGTTGACAATAATGTTTGCGTTCAACATTATGTTAATGGTGACGCAAATGCAAACGCAGAGCATGGGTTTCCAGGCACTTTCTGCGTGCGTATTTTCATCACCACGAGCATCATGTTAATGGAAACGCAAATGTTACATGTGAACAGTTCGTAACACTGACGTTTTCCCTTTTTGTTCCTCTTGATATAAATTTCTCACCATCAGAAAATTCGACGTCCTCTTCACCAAATCCTCCATTATCGTCGTCGTCAGCCTCATCGCTCTCGTCACCGTCGTTGTCGTCTTCTCCGTCCGTCCAGTTCTCGTCATCCTCTCCCTCCAGTAAACCACCTGAACGTGTTAAACGTAAAAGTTACGTTAGGCCTTTCACTGTGGTGGTCTGGGGGGGAGGGGTTCTCTGTCCAGGTGACCCTGTGCCCCCTCCCTAGAGCTAGGTCTGGTCCTGGAAGACGGGAGGGACGGGGTACTCCCCCCCCCCCACCTTAACTAGGTCTGGTCTAGCATGGTAAGGACCGGGAGCTGTGGTTGGTATTGCCTCGTAATGTTAATAGTAGGTTGTCTTGTTTGACACGATGTTGCGCATGCGTCACGCGTAATAATAAAGCTACATTTATACTGAGGCAAGCGAACGCGAAAGCAATGTCGCTTTTTGATGGAATTGGGATTCTTAAGAAATTTAATGCGATATTCACACTGAGTGGATAAAACAAATACTTCGCTATCGTGTTCGCACGTGTTTGATATATTGAAGATTAGGGTCCATTTACGGTGAGCAAAAGTGAATTTTTTCTTTGAATTTTGCTGGTGATAGATGTGAATAGCAAGCTGAATTTCCCAAGAACCCATCAAAACAAAACAAAATAAAATTTAAAGGACGGGTTCTACTGTTACGTGTACCTCCATCATCACCGGACTCGTCATCAGCATCTTCATCCATCTCTTTGGCGAACGCCCTTCGTAGGTCCTCATCGTCACTCATATCTACCTGTAACGTTCAACAAGAGTATTTCACTTTCGGAATATACAGGACGCTACACCTTGGTCTTTTACTAAGAGACGCTACACCAAATTCTTTGTATAAGACATACTATACCATGCTCTAAGAACCAACATAGACGCTATGCCGTGTTCTGTGTACTGAGAGACGCTATACCCTGTTCTAAGACCCATGAGAGACCCTATACCCTGTTCTAAGACCCATGAGAGACGCTATACCCTGTTCTAAGACCCATGAGAGACGCTATACCCTGTTCTAAGACCCATGAGGGACGCTATACCCTGTTCTAAGACCCATGAGAGACGCTATACCCTGTTCTAAGACCCATGAGAGACGCTATACCTCGTTCTGTTTACCATCAGTCTCGGTCTGGATCGCAGTCTTGGTCTCGGCCAGTGTAAACCATAAGAACCAAGAGGGACACTACACCATTTTCCATGTACTAAGAGACACTACATCGTGTTCTAAGAACCAAGGGAGACGCTACACTGTTCTACGCAACAAGAGATACTACATTTCTACCTCTTCGTCTGAGAGTTCCATTTCATCGTCACTGTCGTCATCGTCAGCTGATCTCATTCCTCTTTTCTTCGCACTTTTCTTTCGTGACAACTCCTTCGACATCTCACTTAAAGATGGGAAAATGGGGAATCATAATAAATTTAATCAAACTGTGGTGTTATGGTATAAAGGTTCGTTTACACGTAGCGTTTTTTGTCAGCGGCACTTTTGATCCTTTTGACATAGTTTAACGTCATGTGTGAACAACACCATACGAACGCATTCAACTGACTGTTAAACGGCCTGAATAACGAACTGAAAATGTTACGTGTAAACATACCTTATGGTGTGTTCACACTGAACGACACCGAGACCGAGACAGATAGCAAGACCGATTAAAATGGGTTACATAGAATTGTATGAAGCAGTTCACACTGCAGCGAGACAATATCAGTGATGTCATTAGCTAAGATATTTAATCGGTCTCGTTATCAGTCTCGGTGTCCTCCAGTATGATTACACCATTAACAATTCACGATAAAGATGCGTTTATTGTTTACATTACGTTTAGTGACGTCACTTCCAGATGCGTGCTTTACGTTACGTTTAGTGACGTCACTTCCGGATGCGTTTTTAGGAAATCCAAATAGCTATTCACATCAAGCAGAGGCAGAGATTGAAAAAAAAAACAATGTCGCCTTCCTTCAGTGTGAACGGACCATAACATTGGTACATATTTACAGACGTATTAATGAGTTTTGAAGACTTGGCAATGATAGTTTCCTACATGTTGTCGTTGATGTGCTGACCCGTTTAACAATTGCGAAACATACTCACTTCGCAAAGTCGATTTCTCTTTTGGACTCAGCCATGAGACCCTTTTCGTGAACCTCTGAAACCAACAAGAGAAATTCAAATTTTAACCACAGATTCTTGCACACAATTTGTGAGGTCAATTATCTGTCAGAGAATTTGGGCCGAAATTTGTTTTGCGTGGCGCCGATCTTTTTACGGCCAAAATTCTTCGACAAATAATTGGCCGCAAAAAGAAGGGCGCCACTCAAAAATGGCGAATGTACTGGACATGACATCAGTAAATTCTCCGACCGTTCCAAGTTTGCGAGAAGTTCTGTTGCCCTAAGTTTTTAACCTTTCTTTTTTGGTTTGAAAATAGAATTCTCTCACCGAGGAACTCGTCGAATTCATCGTCTTCCACGCTCGCGTCACTCTGGTCCTCGTCCTCCCGTTGCTGCTTCTTCTTCTTCTTTGCTTGTCGTTCGAAGTATCTACGAATCAATGAACCTTCATGTACTGAATTTTTCATTTTCCTTTTGTTCGACAAGGAATTCTTTTGTGCAAATACACTGGGTCCTGCTTTTTGCGAGGTTGGTTAAAACGCTAAGGGTCCGTTTACATCTAGCGTTTGCGACATTGCTGCGATATCGCTCCCAAATCAAACGTATGAATTCTGTCCTGTACTGTTACATCAAGTGTCAGTCAGTCACTTGAAAATCGCTTTGCAACCCATTGGGAGCGATGTCGCAGCGACCTCGATGTCGCTAGATGTAAATGGGCTCTAACCTGGTTACCATGATCAGATTTCTTTACATCAAAATCATTGACAGCAATATCAAAATTGTTCGGTTACAATGAAATCTTATTTACATCAAACACTTTCCTTTGCTTTTTTAAAAACTCGTTGTATGCAGGATTCAGTGTATTGGTAAATATTTCACCCTTCGACTTTCTTCATCTCATAATTGAAAGCCACAAGGGGCAACATGGGCGTGCATGAATCCGGTAACAATACGTTTCTCAAGGCTTTTAGTTGCCTTTGGTGAAAATACAAAGAGTTTGCACTTTGGAATACAAATCCATGACTTTCAAATAGTTATCGTCATCTTGCTCAGACCAAACACTGTTCCTTGCTACACTCTTACCTGTAGAAGAACACCTCATCCACGGGTATTTGATCTGCTCCACGCTCCAGGTATTCCTCACACCTGCACTCTTACCTGTAGAAGAACACCTCATCCACAGGTATTTGATCTGCTCCACGCTCCAGGTATTCCTCACACCTGCACTCTTACCTGTAGAAGAACATCTCATCCACAGGTATTTGATCTGCTCCACGCTCCAGGTATTCCTCACAGCTACACTCTTACCTGTAGAAGAACACCTCATCCACAGGTATTTGATCTGCACCGCGCTCCAGGTATTCCTCACATCTGCACTCTTACCTGTAGAAGAACACCTCATCCACAGGTATATGATCTGCACCGCGCTCCAGGTATTCTTCAGTGTTCACAGCTACACCCTTCACACCGGTCGGTACATACTGCTTCCGTTTTTGCACCGAGGTAAATCTGCCTTCACCCTCCTCTCTGTCTGCTGTGAGCGAAAAAAGAAGACATCTTAAAGTTAATTCAATTTGCGCGTGAACGTAGTTTCTAGTATTATGGAACAATTACACGACATGACATTTTTGACTGTAATGGTGTGATCACACTGGACGACACCGAGACCCATAACGAGACCGATTAAATATCTTAGCCAATGACATCACTGATATTGTCTCACTGCAGTGTGAACTGCTTCATAGAATTCTATGTAACCCATTTCAATCAGTCTCACTATGTCTTGTTCTCCGTCTCGCTGTCGCTCAGTGTGAACACACCATAAATGACAGGACACACCTCAATAGAGTGACCGCCAATGCGAGGTTCCTCAGTAAGACTAAATTAGTTAAACCGCCGAACGAACCACCCTTTGTTCACGTATTGTAGAAAATATCTCCTTAACCAAGGATCAAGTACTAAGTACTTCTAACCATCAAAGAGGTGGCCAGGTTCAATAGCCCAACAAAGAACTGATCTAATGTTACTTTTTAAGTCTTTACAAAATAGACTTGATTTTATTGGCGATTGACACAATGGTACATGTGAAGACAGGGAATAGGGATAGGATCTGTACAGTTCTCTGCTACACCGTAACTAATGGTACGTGACAGTCGGCACAGAAAGACTTGATTTGTTTAACGATTGGTACACAGATTACGTACCTTCTTTAACCGCTTTCTTCTTCGGGTTTCTGAAGACGAATCTGTCGAGGAAACGGATGAGGGTGAAATCCTGCAGCGGGTCTCCAGGGTAACTGATCCTCTCTCCCTGAAACAACAAACAGTGGAGTTAGTGAAATTCAGCAGTGGGTCTCCAGGGTAACTGATCCTCTCTCCCTGAAACAACAAACAGTGGAGTTAGTGAAATTCAGCAGCGGGTCTCCAGGGTAACTGATCCTCTCTCCCTGAAACAACAAACAGTGGAGTTAGTGAAATCCTGCAGTGAAATCCTGCAGTGGGTCGCTCGGGTAACTGATCCTCTCTCCCTGAAACAACAAATAGTGGAGTTTGTGAAATCCTGCAGCGGTTCCCCAGGGTAACTAGTCCTCTCTCCCTGAAACAACAAATAGTGGAGTTAGTG
This sequence comes from Haplosyllis leylae, assembly GCA_038406175.1. Taxonomy (NCBI): domain Eukaryota; kingdom Metazoa; phylum Annelida; class Polychaeta; order Phyllodocida; family Syllidae; genus Haplosyllis; species Haplosyllis leylae. Next base: position 3,251 of record JBCAUG010571607.1, on the reverse strand, counting down.
AAATCCCGCAGTGGGTCCCCAGGGTAACTGATCCTCTCTCCCTGAAACAACAAATAGTGGAGTTAGTGAAATCCAGCAGCGGGTCTCCAGGGTAACTGATCCTCTCTCCCTGAAACAACAAATAGTGGAGTTAGTGAAATCCCGCAGTGGGTCTCTGGGGTAACTGATCCTCTCTCCCTGAAACAACAAATAGCGGAGTTAGTGAAATCCTGCAGCGGGTCTCCAGGGTAACTGATCCTCTCTCCCTGAAACAACAAATAGTGGAGTTAGTGAAATCCTGCAGTGGGTCTCCCAGGCAACTGGCAGGAAAAAGGCCCTACGTTTCCTCTTTGCTGGAGTTAGTCTAAAATGACCAGTAAAGGAATGGTAGGAATAGGATAGGGGGCCGTGGTCAGTACGCCTCGTAATGTTACAGCGAAGTCTTTCTTGTTTTGACAAGTACAACTGCAATTCGTAACCAATCTGCACATGTCAAGAATGTTAATCTGCTCTCCACCCTGGGTACTGGTGTTTTCTCTGTCCACAGGGGTGGGGGTGGGGTGGGTGCCCCAGGTACTGGATGCTGGTCCTTCTTTTTTGTCCTATTTTCATCGTAAAAGTGAATTCTCTCAACATTTTTACAGAAGAACTTCCTTTGTGCAGCTGCCTTTTTTCAAAGATATATTGACAGAGCCGAGCCGGAGTGGCCGAGTGGTATGCAGCGCTGTGCTTGTGGCACAGCCGGTCTTGGGTTCGAGCCTGGCCTGAACCTCCACCAATGCTTGCGGACATGTCCACAGGTATGTGGATCAAAAAGGCTTGGCTACCATGCTGACCTCTATACAGTCAGCAGGTGTCACACCAGAGGTGAATGTGAGGATCACAGAGGTGAGAAAGCATGCAAAAAGGGGATGCACTATGGCTTTGAAACCCAGGGCAGACATCACCAGAAGTCCAAAACAGGGGTATCTGTGGCCCCACGAAAAGGACTTATATCCTCAAAAAAAATTTTAAAAAAAAGAAGAAGATATTTTGACAGAAAATGATGCGTCACCGCGCAATGGAGTGGCAAATATGATGGATATTAACGACAGGGAGATGACAGGTAGTGGTGGTGTAGTTTACCTTTAACACAGTGGAAGCGAAGAGTCCAACAGATGGATGGTAGTGGTGGTGTAGTTTACCTTTAACACTGTGGAAGCAAAGAGTCCGACAGAAGGATGGTAGTGGTGGTGTAGTTTACCTTTAACACAGTGGAAGCGAAGAGTCCCACGGAGGGATGGTAGTGGTGTTGTAGTTTACGCAGCTCCCAGACGCAGGCCTTCTCCGCTCGGCAGTAGACCGGGTTCCGGTGTAGCGGGTCGTATGTGTCGCTGGACTTCTCATCTGGCGGCAAAAAAATGAACCAGTTACACAGAGCCGCTTACCACGATTACCTTGATGGTCCATTCACACTACCACAGACCGACACCGAGAACAAGTACACAGAACTCAATGCGAATCTGTTTTGTCATCTGTCTCTGTGCAGTGTGAACTCCTCCACACAATCCTACACGAGCCATTTTTATCTGTCTCGGTATCGGTCCTTGTGTCTCGGTATCGGTCTTGTGTCGGGAAGTGTAAACACACCATAATTTTTGTGGAAAAAATCTGCATCATTTTGTATCAGAAATTACTTTTCCAATGCCGTGGAACTTATATTTAAATTGAGAGACACGTTTAAAATTTTATACTGGAATCAATTTTGTTAAGAAAGTTTAGAATTCCTTTCTGGAACATGGAGCTCTCGTGAAATCGGAAATGTAGGTCTTCAGTAACAAAACCAGCACTGAACGGCAGTTGTACCTTTATGATACACGTTTTTGCGATGTAACCAGGTTGGCGGTTTAGATTTTGATGATTCCGCGGTGTTCGTTTCATTTTCATTGAGTTCCTTCTTCGGGGAATCTTCGTCTTCTTCCGGAGCGTCCTTGAAGTGTTCGTCTTCTTCCGGAGCGTCCGTAAAGTGTTCGTCTTCATCGTCATCTTCATCCCAGCTCTGTGACAAATAATAACACAAATTAACCGATAAGTTCTGAAAATAGAGCGACACCATTTACGGCCTGTTCACACTGACCGATTGGGTTTCCGATCCGATAATATGCAGAAACTGGCACATTCATGACTCCAATTATGATTCCATCACCTATTTATTGTGCAGAAAACTGTGCTATTCTGCAATATTGGAAACAAAATGGGTACAGCACCAAACATCAGAAAGAAATGCGAAATTGGAACAATGTAAACACCTTCTGCATATTACATATGTCACGGTTAAACGAGCAAGGTGCGTTCCCGTAACCTTTCTGTACTTAGCCGGCCAAACCTCTCTCTTGAACGAGAGGGGAATGGCCGGTTATAGTTACTCAGGCCGCTACGGCTTTGCCGTAGCCGCCATTCCCAGTCTGCACGTGCATGAGTAATAAATACTCACGCATGCGCGGCCGGTGCCCAATCTGCGCCCACTCGGCCCCGCCCCTTCCCTTCCAAACGGTATAAATACTCGAACTCACAGAGTTCGGGGGTTCACTCCGGATTCGGACTTAGGCTCGAATCCACTGTCCTGGCAACCCTAGCTTGTCAGTGCTTCGCTGACCCCCCTCTCCACCGGAGCACCTTGACTGGCTAACCAGGATACTGGCCTCTGGCTCTGCCGGAGCCCTCTGCATTCAAAATAGTAATCTGTCTAGTAGTTATCTTTCAACTGGACCAAGGCCCGTCGCCGGGGCCATAAACGCGATAGCAAGTTATAGTCCGGCACCCTAAGCGCGCGACGGTACGCCGGCATATGCGATTAGACGAGACAAGGACCGCCGTTCGGAGGACTGGAGCATTGCCTGCCTCTTAAGTCGTGGCAGAGGGTACTATAGGCCGGTGGCATTCTCACCACCGGCGCGAGAGGAAAGCAGGAACATCTTAGCCGACCACCCACTTCGGAAAAACCGCGACACATACAACCCATTAAATCTTACAGATTTTCGGAATCAGAAACCAGAAATCGGACGGGCAGTGTGAACAGGCCGTTAAATCCATTATATTTTGGATTTCTTTTGAAAAGTTACCCTGGCAAAACAGCTGTTCACCTTGATTGACCGAAAGAGATAATTGGTGGCTCGTAGAGCTACCTATGTGGTTGACGGATGGTTTTTCGGTCACTTTTTTGGAAGGTGAAGGGGAGCTGTGCGCATACACGTGAGGTCACGTACAGCTACCGTACACGGTAATTAACATGC